>JAVSBS010002882.1:20598-82142 GCA_033124195.1 Coracias cyanogaster
GACCGGTCGCCAACTGGATTTCACTCCGTTCACCACCACCCTCTGGGCTCGGCCATCCAGCCAGTTTCTAACCCAGCGACAAGTCCTCCTGTCTATGCCATGAGCTACCACCACATTACCCACCAGTCCCTCTCTGTTCATAAGTAACAAGTCCAGCAGGGCACCTCCCCTGGTGGACTCACTTATCAGCTGAGTCAGGAAGTTCTCTTCCACATAGTCCAGGAACCTCCTGGATTGTTTCTGCGGTATGCAATTTTGCAGCTTCTGCCAGTTGTCTACAGAACAATTCATCAGCCTCTTCATCCTGGTTGGGTGGTCTATAACAGACTCCCAACAGGATATCCACCTCGTTGGCCTTCCTCAACTTTACCCATAAACATTTGACGAGTCCATCACACTTGTTAACTTCCATGCAATCAAAACACTCCCTAATATAGAGAGCCACCCCACTGCCCTTCCTATTTTGTCTATTCCATTTGTAGAGCTTATAGCCATCCATTGCAGCACTCCACTCATGAGAGTCATCCCACCATGTTTCCATGATGACGACTGCATCATAGCAGTTGTAGTGTACAATGCCCTCCAACTCCTCTTGTTTGTTACCCATGCTGCATGCATTACTGTAAAGGCTCTTGAGCTGGGCTAATGACCTCATTCCCAACAACGACCTGCCATCCTTAGGCTCAACTCTAGTGGGCCCAGTTCTATCCCCTTCTCCCTTCAGGCCTAGTTTAACGCCCTTTCAACGAGCCCAGCTAGCTCATACGCAAGGATTCTTTTCCCCCTTTGAGACAGATGAACTCCACCTGTCACCTGCAGACCCCATGAAGCATAAAGCTCCCCATGTTCAAAAAACCCAAAATGCTGTTGGTGGCACCAGCCTCTCAGCCACATGTTAATCAGGTAGGTCTTCCTTCCTCTTTCAGTATTCTTCCCTGCCACTGAAAAAATTAAGGAGAACACCACCTGGGCTCCTGAGCCCTCAAGCAGTCTCCCCAGGGCTCTGAGGTCTTTTTAAATTGTTTTCAGGTTTCTCTCTGTAACATCATCATTACCAACCTCAATAACCAATAGAGGGTCATAGTCTGATGGCCAAACCAGACCAGAGATTTCCCTAGTAATATCTCTTGCCTTGGCCCCAGGGAGGCAGCAGACTTCCCTATGGTGTGGATCTGGCCAGCATATGGGGCCCTTGGTTCCTGTCAGAAGGGGGTCGCCAACTACGATTACCCTCCTTTTTTTCTTGTTAGAGCTAGTCCTAATGCATGGGGGAGATCATCTTACCTTGGGTGGCTTCCCTGATGGGCCTTCATCTCCATCATCATTTATTTGTCCCTCAATTTCCACAGCCACATACCTGTTATGCAAGGGCAACTGGGAAGTGCAGGGAGGCTCAGAGGAACTTTGCCTGCCTCGCTGGGCAGGGACCTGCTTCCATTCCCTCTTGTTTCTTGAGTTTTCTCCTTTTACGTGGTGGCAAGGGAGGAGGGGATCCTCTCCTTCTAATGGAGCCCTCACCTGCTGCACTATCCTCAAGAAGGGTAGGGCTTGACTGCACCAGTCTATTTCCCTCTCACACTCTGTTACTGTTCTCAGCTTTTCAACCTCCTCTAGCTCAGCCACCAGGCTGAGCAGATCATTCCCCTGGTCACACCAGACACAGGTTTTATCTCCATCACTCTCTGCCAGCAGTGTCAGGCTCCAGCACTCTCTGCAGCCAGAGACCTGGGTGCCCCCATGCTTCCATGAGACATCTGTCTGGATTGCCACATTCTTTCTCGGAGGAGCTTTTGTCTGGGTTGCCACCATTGCTGGTCCTGCCCATGGCTTTTTTTTTTTAATTTATTTTTTATTTACTCTCTTGTGCACTCCTCTGCACGCCTTGCTGGCTGCGCACCAACAAGCGAGAAAGTGCCACTGTCCCACTGTTCACACTCTGAGCGCTGCTTCTGGTTTCACCGCGTTTAAATCTCCCGCAGCTTCTCCAGGAATGCCCCCAGCCACGCCACCCTCTCAGCCTCTCCCGCGAGAGATGCCGAGTCCTGCTGGGGCTCTCCTTCCTTCTTTGGACTTCCCTGGGTCAGGGAACCCCCTGTCCACCTCAAAAGCTTCTAAATAGGAAAAATAAAAAAACCATAGTGCTTCAGCACGGGATTTACCAATGCTGGCACCGCTTTTTTGCCGTTCGTGCTCTGAGCCTATTACATAGGAATTCTGGGCATATCCACTCTTATATGCTGAACAGTTAATTTCCCTGAATAAAAGAAAAAAAAAAGCATATTGACTGTTTCTGAATCAGTGAACATTTTTGACTCCTGAAATATGTACCTATGTCCTGGGATAGAGTTAATGTTTACCAGAAGCTGGGAGAGGGCCACAGCCAGGATAGACAACTAAACCAGCCAATGAGATATTCGATACCGTACTGATGTCATGCCTGCTAGATAAAGACAGAGGACAGGCTGGGCCAGGGTCATGGGTCTCTGACATGGTGCCATTGGTGCAGAGGTAGTCGATTGGTGCAGTTTATATCACTCACTTTATATATTATTTCGTTACTATCATTGTTATTACTGTTGTTTCTTCTCCTCTTCTGTTGTTTTATTAAATTCTCCTTATTCCAACCAATGGAATTTTGCCTTTTTGTCCCCATTTTTCTTCCCATACCACCAGGGCGATAAAGTGGGAGGTGGGGAGTGTGTGAGCAGCCACATGGTGTTCAGCTCCCAGCTGGGGTCTAGCAGTTACCATGACAGTCCTTTTTAACACTCAAAGTGGGGCATGAAGGGTTTAGATAATGACAAAATCTGACCAAAACATGTTTAAACAATTTTGCTATATGTGCTTTTACATTAGTTAAATAGTGTATGGTCACCATGTTGGTCCATTTGTTTGCATAGTGGTGTTATATAAATCCTTATGTACTCTATGTGTTCTGTGTGGTGGTATTTATATTCTCTGGGAAACAGATTAGAACTCTAATGTTGCTGTATTGGATATTGTCTACATATCACTGGTCATGAAGCTGGTATGTGTATGCAGCCTTGTTGTTTATTAATAATTCCACCAAATCTATGGGTGAAACAGGGGAGGAGATCTTATCAGCTTTTGAGAATTTTTACTATCCTTAGGATGTCCAAGCCAGCATGCTCTTGGTTCTATGTCTTTTGAATGTGTCCCATGTCTTGTTTAGGGTTACACAAGTTTTTTCGAAGAATATCACCCACGGATCTGTCCCAATGTTGGACAGTTATGAGTGCCAGGGTGTGTGGGAAAGTATGGGAAGTGCCTAGGGCAGTGGTCACCTCCAATGTTCCAGAACTTCACCCCTGAACAAATGCAGAATCTCAGGGTTTTGCTTTTTTCCTCCTTATTCTCCTTCCCATCCCTCCAGAGAAGAACAGCCATGTGGTGCTTAACTGGGTTTCAGCCACAAAAACCTACTATGGATGAAATAGTGATTTGCATTTTTATGATCTTATATTAAAAAAAAAAAAACAATCTTCTAATCTCTAAGTTTGTGTTATTTTCTTATAACTTTCCTCACTGATATGAACACAATTTCAGAAAACATGATTACACAATTTATTGATATAAATAAATATGTTTTTACTTTTTGTCAAAGGAAATAAAACTTATGTAAGATATATGTTGCTTGCTTCCAAGATATGAAGTTGGGATGCTAAATGTGTGGGTTTGTGCACCACAAAACAAATAAAAAATTCAATTTTCTGTAAATTCGTATTTCTTTAAACTTCTCCTTTCTCAAAAAATGAAGAGTAGCTTAGCTTATTTCTGTACCTCTTCCTTTCATTTTTTTAAAAATAAATGAACACTAAAAATGAAGTGAGTCAATGTTGGTTTTTTTTTAAAAAAATCATTTGTCTTCCCCAAGTAACTGTTTTCCTTGGTGGAGCTCTGCTTTCCAGGAGATGGTCTACAATGGGGAGTAGTGAATTGTTCTGCTTTGGATTCCTTACTTTTATTTTCTTGCATCTGCAGCTTTTGATTTACCTATTAAACTGCATTTATCTCAAACAGTGAGTTTTCTCACTTTTACTCTTTTGATTCTCTCCCACCTCCCACCACAGATGGACTAAGCAAGTGGCTGTGTGGTGCTTAGTTGCTGGCTGAGGTTAAGCTACAACAATTTTGTAATTGTGCACACTATTCTTTTTCTTGGCTCATAGGCAAGTCTTTCAAACTGAAAAGGTCATTTACAGTTCAAGATCAAGACCGACTTCTGGCAACGTTTAAACACATGGTAGCTATAGATACCAATGACTCGTTTTGACTGGGATAGCTTCTTTAAGAATATACAGAGGTGAAGTGTTTTTGCTAAGCTGTACAAACTGAAGCTGGAAAAGTGTCAGGATTTTAGTTCAGAGTACTGTAACTTTGAGAAAAGTCCTCTAATCATTTTATCTTACTGTCTGTTTCTGCAAATCACATGCATTACCACATTTAAGCCAAATTCCTTTCAGATGAAGTGTGAACTCTGTTCCACCCTGAATCAGGACATCGTGGCAGATCCATTGATTTGTTGTTTGGACAATTTTGAACCAAGTATTCAGGCACCTGCTCTTGTCTACAATGTGTGTATTTCTTTATCACAGCTGACAAGCTTGCAGATTCACACTTCTTTCTACTATTTCATGTCAACCATTCCTTATCGGTTCTCTGAGGTGACATTAAGTCCTTTCATAATAAATAGAAATAAATGATTAAATTATATTAGTGTTAACAGAAGAAAATTGATTACTTATCAAGTTTTTTTAGCAATTACTAATTCTGTATGCGTTTAACAACCAAAAGTTCTACACTTAATTGATGGAAAGAAAGTTATGCTTAACTGAAAAAAATCCACCAACTTCATTAAAATTTTCAGAAAAGTGTGCATACTAGATTAAAGTTATAATAACTGGATAATTGTGAACAATTGCTTATCTAAAGTTGTCTGGAGGATATGGCTTGCTGTATCACTTCCAAAGATACTGGATTCACACAGTTGTACTTTAAGATATTTTGTAAAATCTTTTATTAAAGTCTAAATGTTTAATGTAAGACATTTGTAGCAGCTGCATATTTGAAAGAAAACCAAGCATTTTAAAAAACATGTTTACTTCTGAGCTGCTGAAATCTACCTAAGCCTGTACACTGCACAGCACAAAATGACATCATAACAGCTTTTTACATACGATAAAAGTTTTCATAAACTAGCCTGAAATTTATCCCCTTAAATAGATTTTTCACATAAATAGTACTTTTTTTTGCTTGTTTCACAGTGCAAGGTAAACATTAGAGACTGGAAATAAGTATTTCTGCTAGTACAGAAGGACTGAGAATCTGTAATTTAAATTTAACTTAAACAAAACGTTCTTCTAGAGGTCTAACTTCTATACTCTAGTAAAGTTATTTATTGATTTGCTTTATTAATTCAGAGGAATAATAATGAGTCTTGTCTTTCTCACTCTCCCTCATTCCCTTTCTAATTGTCACCATAATTTACAAGATGTTAAGCTTTTAGAATTTAATTAAGCCTCTCAACAATGCCGTTTGGTGGGGTTAAAACCAAATTATTTAGAGCTCTTATCTTACTCCTGACAACAAAAGAGAAGAATTATTCTTGGCAATATCTTTCAAGGAAAAGGCAAAACAAATAAATACATTTCATTCAACTAGCTTCACTAGTTTAGCAGTACTAATTACTGAAGTTATACTAAAATTCTGACTTCTTAGATTATCTGAATTAGAGTTGATTATATGCATAACTAGTGCCCAGACTGCCTCTTCCTGTTACTATTACCTTCCTACAGAATGACTTCCATCATATCCTCTGCTTATAGCAGAAGACACACGCACCTTCTCCATATTCATATATGGTGGCTTTATTATTATGTGGCCATTGTACTGGATTATTTTAAAGGCAGTGTTGTTGCAGCAACATATCTAATTTACTTAACTTCACAGGTCTTCCTGTGGTTGTGGGCTCCTGAGCATCCCCACAACATATACTTTAGTTCCTCAAGGACTTCCCTTTGCAGCAAGTTAAGTAGTACTCTTCAAATGCAATTTCAGGAACTGCTTCCTAAGACCTTAATCCAGAAAAGCCATCACAATTGGCTACCTCTACTTTATATAGATCTCCAACACTATTTTGAAGACCTTGCACTTCAGACAATCCTCATTACTTTTATATCACATACTAACATACACCTTTAGGCTCATACTATTTAACTACTGCTTCTCAGGGCTGGAATGCTGCTTTTATACCATCTACTTTTTTGCACTATCACTCTTCCCCAAACCAAGTGTTATAATTCATTATTATACATTTCTTAGATATACCGTGTGGAACCCTCCTCAAAAATCTTACTTTATGCAATCTGAGTGCAAAGAAACCTTTAGGAACAGTTCTTCGAGCTTTGAGACTTGCAGAAGAGCAAGATCAGATAGTCAAGGTGACTAGGTGTGTGTTAACATCCATAGTCCTCTCTGATTCAAAGACATATGAAAAGTAGTTTGAGATAAAAATTATAGGAACTGAAGTCTTTAAAAAAGAAAATGTATTGAAACCCTATTTCTATTACTCTTCTATATGTCTTACATCAAATTCCTGAGAGGGATCTTGGTTCATTCACTCAGTCAGCTGAAGAACAGTGAGAAACAGAGTAAATTATAAGATCTGGAGTGCATACAAAAGCCAATACATAACTGCATTCCTGTAGTGGTAATAAAAATGTGAAGAAGAAAAAATAGTTATATTTCACATTACATAAACCAGTGGTAAGTAACTACTGGTACTGGGTACTGCTCAGGTAGTGGTGCAGTAGACTTGTTCTACACCACTGTTTGGCCACCCCTTCTCTGTATTAGTGACAGAACAAGACATGGTGGTGTTAGAACTGTCCTTCTGTTACCGCTTGGAAGGAGAGAACATGGCATTAACAAAGCATGCATGAGCCAAACATGAATAGGTGTTCCAAGCTGGAAATCTAGCAACCATGTACTAGGAATGCAGATCAGGCAGCCATGAGAAGAACAGTCCGAAAGTCACTTGGCATTGTCTGAAAAACTCCAGTATACTGTTAGATCACAAAAATGAAAGTACTGAAAAGCCGTGCAGAGCATCAAAATTTCTTACTGTCAAAATATTGAGCAGGTACTAAAGCTTGCAGATAAAATGAATACTGACACCACATGGGTCAGTATCCATGTCTGGATCCTCTCAGAGCAAGTATCCTAAAATGTAGGCAAATGACAGAAACTGATTGGGAATATAGATAAACTTTTAACTTAATAAAGTTTAATTAGGATGTAATAAACAATTGCAGTGATGGTAAGTAGCCTGCCTTCACCATTAGGGACCTTTTTGCTGACGGTAGTTAAGAAAAAGCTAACTTGCATACATGAAATATAGAATTTACTCTATAAAAGCATATTTGAAACACAATGCTCGTTACTCCTGCTATTGAAACAAGTCCAAAATACTAGGAGTTATGGTACAAATCTAATGGGACCAGACATTTAAAAGGTATCTCTCAAACTTTTTTGTTTGTTTTTGTTTTGGTAAACACCCTCAAAAGACAAAAAGTGCTTTAAAAAAGGTTGTATTTTAGTAACTGATTGAACAAGTAACTTTAAAAAGTAAAGGAAACTCAGAGGAGACCAATAATAAACCAAAAGGATCTTTTGCCTCTTTTGTCCTTGCAGGATGATCCTTTGTTCCTAGCTTGATTTCAGCCATGAAACTGAGTTTATTTTTCCTGTGTTGGGTTTTAGACAGTCTCTTCTGGTTCCTCAGAATTCTTTCTTTCTCACACTTTGACTTTTATTTGCAACAGTATTTAAATCTTTATTGTGCTGCTCACCCAGAAGTTTCTTGTCTGTTAACTTTTTAGAGCAATATAATATACATAGTGTCCTATAAATAAAAGGCCACATATGCAAAAATTAAAGTGACTGTTGCACTATAGCGTTTTCCTCTTCCCCTCTCCACCAATTACATTATGTTGAGAAGGCCAAATAGGGCTAGCAACTATGTTGTTCAGACAGACAGGCTTCTATATCTACTGTTTCCTTATTAAGGAGGACCTACACCTTCATGCTTTTTCTGCATGGGAAGCTCCTATGCAGGCATGGAGTGTTTATTTAACTCTTGATAGGAATGACAGCAACCATGGGCACCAAAAATGAATTTGGCAGTCAACTTCTCAGGGCAGGGGTCCTGAAGGCAGTACTTGAGATATAATGGGACTGCCAAAGTTGGTACAACCATAGCAGTAACATACCACAGGACAGAGTCCTGGGTGGAATTGGCCAGTGATCTGCAAGGGCAGATCACAGAAAACCTCTGTGTAACGATTCCAGTTCTGCAAACACACAAATGGGCAGCAGAGTGGTGGCGATGCCAAGCATTGCCCGGTAATCACAGAATCACAGAGTTGCTACGGTTTGAAAAGACCTTTAAGATCCTTAAGTCCAACTGTTATCTACCTCTACCAGGCCACTTCTACACAATATCCTTAAGCACCCTATGCTGACAGCTTTTAAATACATCCAGGGATGGCAATTCAACCATCTTCCTGGGCAGCCTGTTGCAGGATTTGATAACCCTTTCAGTGTATAAATTTTTCCTAATGTCTAACCTAAACCTCCTCTGATGTAACTTGATGCCATTTCCTCTTGTCCTATCAATTTCAACTTGTAAGGAGAGACCAACACCCACCTACCTGCAACCTCTGTTCAGGTAGTTGTAGAGAGCAATAAGGTCTTCCCTCAGCCTTCTCTTCTTCAGATGAAACAACCTTAAGTCCCTCAGCTGCTCCTCATAAGGCTTATTCTCAAGACCCCTCACCAGCTTCATTTTTCTTCTCTATGTTTTTCTTATACTGCAGTGCTCAAAACTGAACACAGTAGTCAAGGTGTGGCCTCACCAGTGCCAAGTACAGTGGCACTCTCACTTCTCTAGTCCTGCTGGCAACACCATTCCTGATACAGTCCAGGACACTGTTGGCCTTCTTGGCCACCTGGGCACACTGCTGGCTCGTGTTCAGCTGGTTGTCTATCAACACCCCCAGGTCCCTTTCCACCAAGCAGCTTTCCAGCCATTCCTTCCCAAGCCTGTAGGGTTGCATGGGGTTGTTGTGGCCCAAGTGTTGGACTTAGCACCTGACCTTACTGAAGCCCATATGTTTGTCCTAACCCTGTCAATCTAGCCTGTCGAGATCCATCTGCATACCCTCCCTACCCTCAAACAGATCAACAGTCCCACCTAACTTGGTGCCATCTGCAAACTTACTGAGGGCACTCTCAATCTCCTTGTCAAGATCATTGATAAAGGTTAAACAGGAGTGGCCCCAGTACTGATCCCTGGGGAACAACACCTGTGACTGGCCACCAACTGGATTTAGCTCAATTCACTATTGCTCTTCAGGCCCGGTCATCCAGCCAGTGTTTTCAGAAGGTTTTACCCTACTGAGTCCTGTGAGACAATAGTTTCTCAGTGCTAGGTTGTGGGAATGCTGTACTTCTCCTTGAGACTGGGCTGGGATGGTTTTAACCCCCACCCTGATGCGGGTAAACTCCAGCTAGACACTGAGTCACTGCAAAATATCAGAGTGAGGTTGAACAGAAAGATTTATGAGTTCTTCACAGATAACCTGAAAGGGCAACAGCCTCAGTCCTGCTTTCCTAGGTAAGGAGGGCTAAGGCTGTGCTTCAATCAGTAAAACATGGCTGAGGCTTTCTCTTTTCCCTTGAGAAAGCAGTCTGACTGGGAACCAACTTTGACTGACTGTACACAAACACATTCACCATGGAAAACGAACAGGAGGATTTTAGGAGGCTTTGGTATGATCCCTCTGAGATTACAGAGATGTAGTAACTTAGGCTGCATTCCTGCAGAGCTATGATGGGTCCAGGTTCTTCAAAAAGGACCTAGTTAGGTTAGGTTAGGTTAGAACAGGACAGCAGTTGCATTATGAACACAAGGAAGGCTCAAATACACAAAGTTCTGCTTAGGAATGACTAGTTAATGAGCTAAGAGCTTTCTAGGTGAGAGTAAGAAGGAAGACAAAAGGAGTGATGTCATAGTCAGGTGGCTGTTATATAATGCCTGATCAAGAAGGGATGAAGTCAAGATAGAAGAGCATCAAGATTATAAGGCTGAATTTGGAGGGAGGACTTAAATTGCACTTGTATTTTCTGAAGGGTACTTCTGAAGCAATGAAGGAAACTTTTGGAAAGCACTGAAGACTGAATGGAAAACAGATTTGCAGAAGCCAGGGTTTATGCAAGTCAAGAGTATGCCCTTGTAACGGTGAAAGCCAATAGCATCCTGAGCAGTACTACCGAGTATGACTAGCAGGTCAAGGGAAGAGATCTTCCCCCTTTCTTCCGCACATATGAGAAATGTCTGGAACACTGTCCAGTTTTGGGATCCACAGAAGACATGGAAATACTGAAATGGTCCAGTAGGGAGCTACCAAGATGCACAGGGAGCTGGAGTGCATTGCCTAGGAGATGAGGCTAATGGAGGTGGATTTATCTAGCCCAAAGAGATTGCTCATGGAAGGATTATGTTGCTGCTGTCAGCTACCTAGTGAAAGGATACAAAGCATCTGAAGACAAATTCTACCGAAACATTCAGTGACAGGCCAAGAGGAAAGAGCACAAACTTATACACAGAAAGATCCGATATGATATTAGCAAAAAGAGTCTTTGCTATAAAGCTAATCAAACACTTGAACAGGCTACCTGGAGAGGCTATGAAGTCTTCATTCCTGGAGACTTGAAAAGGACAGGGCCATAAACAGCAGCATCCATATTTTACAATAGGCCCTGCTTTTAGTGGGGTTTGGACTGATGGTGTCTAGCTCTCCCTTCAAACTGGAATTATTTTACCATTCTGTGCTCCTTTAAAGAGCAAGTGAGAGTTGGATAAGCCTTGCCAAATGGGGGAGGCTTCTTCTTTTTATTAGGAGCAACTGAATCTGAAGAGAAGGTTCAAGAAGAGTCAACAGTCTGGACCAGACAGAATAAAGAGACATGCAGCAAATGAGGCTGCCATCTGCATCCCATACTGTCAGACAGGCCACAGTGGTGGGGAAGAGTAAACTTCCCAGGGCCAAAAGAGGTTTTTTAGAGTTGGATACTAGCCAGAAAGTGGCTGTTTTCATTGACATCAAGCCTAGAAGCAAGAACCTGCTGGGAAGGACACTGCAGGTAGGAAAGAGTCTCATTAATGTTAAGCTAGAAGCTTGGAACTGGTTTACTTTAAAGAATGAATTATATAGGCTTAATTTATAAAACATTGTTACTATATTTGTTATAATAACATAATTACTATAGTACAATGCTTTAGCTTTGTGATGTTTGGGAGTTTTTATTCCTTTCTTTTTCTCTCCCCCACCTTTTCTAGAGTTTGTTTTAAGGAAAATGTATAGGAATTTCAATAAAATTGCTCTGAATGAGTGGGGGTATGATCTTCCACGCTACAGCGCTCCAAAACTGAAAATTCCTTAAAAGAGTTCAATGAAAGTATGGTGCAACGTAATTGAAACTTACTCTATGTCATACTGGAGATGGAAAACAAACTTAATTGGATGTTTATAAAGTTATTTGTGTTTGTTTCTTTTTTTTTAAACCATGAGTCTAAAGACATGTTGCACAAAAACAGTTCCTACAGAAAAGTTGGCTGAATTTTGTAAGCTAAAATGAAATAAGCTAAAGTGTTGGGATTTTTTTCCTGAAGGTGTGAATGAGAAAAGACATGGCCACTAGAGGGCAGAGGTGGATAGCTTTTTAATATATCAAGCTTAATTCCTTCTGAAAGTACCTTATTTTGTGACAAGTTAGTAATTTTCGACTGGTGTCAAGGTTTTGGGTCATCCACTAGACCTATAACAGATGTCTTCTGTTAACCCCTCTCTTTCTCCAGGGTGAAGAGAAAGGGAATAAAGGGAGCAAGACTTACGGATTAGAAAAGAAAGCTAAAACAGCTTTAGTGAAAATAATAGTCATAAAATGGAATACTTATAAATATATACAAAATCAATATCAAGCCCAGCCCTGCTGTTGGTAATTACATCACCTTCACTACTGTTGCTGTGGAGTAGTCACTGGGGAAGTCCCACTGTCAGACAGGATCTAGATTCAGGAGCTGGTTTCTGGAACTGGATTCAGAAACATGAGGCAGAATAGACAGAGTCCTCTTTGGGTGCCAGCTATTAAAGAATAGAGCTTGACACACCTGGCCCCTCAGCTTTATACTGCTTATGACAGCATGGAATAGCTCACTGGTCAGTTTGGAGTCACCTATCCTGTCTGCTGCTCACTGCAGATGCGGCCTTTTACTTTCCAGCACTTAACCTTGGTACATAAGATTTAGCAGTGACTTTGGTCTGCATACCAATCCTTGATAGCAGCTATAAACATCAAGCGTTATCACTACTAGAGGCAGATACTGTCTGTGAAAATATGCTATTACCTCCAGAAAGTGCAGTTAGTTAGAAGAGACTTAGCCAAAAAGTATAAATCATTTAACAGATTTCGTTCTGTTCTAACTCAAACCAGGACAACCAGTAATGAATCCCTGAGCTAGCTACAAACTACAGAGGAGTGAAAGGTAGATTCAAGCTCAAACATTCACTTGAATGCTATTAAGGTATGCAAGTCAAAATAATTTAAAATAATGACTAAGAACGTGATTTCAGATAGTTACAAAATTACTAATGAGACATAAATTCAGTTACAGGACAAGACGATGGGAAGAAAAAAATATGAGCATAATAAAGTAAGTGTGAAAGTAAAAAGTAATACTAACTGGGAAAGAAGTGAAAGTAATATTTCCTCATGTCCAGGGGAGGGGAGTGCAGGGGTGAATGGGAAGTATTACTTCAGATTGCTATACTGTATCATAGCTTTTTGACAGAACTTGTCCATACTAATGATCTTTGTATAGCATATCCTTCCAAATATCTTAAGATGATTTTACTGTATATAGATACAACTAATCTTACAGAAGATAAATATAGAGAAACTGATGTTCCGTTAACTTAAAATTTCCAAGGTAATATAGCATGTATTGCTAATTTTGAGAACCTAGCATACAGGGTTTTCATCTCCTACTAACTCCCAAATGCTTAAGTGCTTGCCACTGTGTCTTGCTGGTTTTGGTAAGTTTTCTCAGCTGCTACTGATTTCACTGGGATAGAATTATAGGCCAGCCATGGTCTGCAGGTCGTTATCAGTTTTGAGTCATCCAGGGAAGCTGACCCTAGTTGTCTCACAGGTGTCTACCATACCATAAACAAGGGGAAGTCAGTCAGTCAGGCAGTCTGTTCTTGCCATTGATTGTGACTGCTGTACCATTGCTGGGCTGAGTATAACTTTGTATACTTTCTACTGGTATTAGTTTTGCTGTTCCATTAAATCTGCTTTAATTTCAAACAACAGGTCTTCTCTCCTTTTCTTGATTCCCCTTTTCTGCTGGGGAGGGGTCACTGAGTGACAGAGCAACTGCTGCAGTTTAGCCCCGAATACAGACTAAACATAGACAATTGGGAAGAATGCAACCTTTTAATTACATTTTGAAATGCACTTGTCTTATATTAGCTCACTGCTGTCTTGTCACTGTGTTGAGAAAAATATATTAGACAATGTTATAATTATTTTGTAATAGTAAACAAGTGAATATTTTTCTGCACTGCCATAACACACAGTTATACATAGCTAAATAGTCACTTGTTGGCTAAAATTCAGCTCAGGGATTAAAGCACTAAAATACAGCTGTCTAGCCCCTATTTCAATAGTCAGTGAAAAGCTGGGATTCAATTCAGTTACCTAAATGAAAACTGGTAAAGTTGTATGAGACAACGTATTCTAACTGAGAAATCCAGAAGTGTTTGACAGCTGTGATGGTCAAAGTACAAGATACACACACCCTTTGGAAGGCACCTGGAACCCACAAAAAATCATAGAATCATGCAGTTGGAAAAGACCTCTATGATCATCTAGTCCAACCTTCTTCAAACATCTCCCTAACCCATAGACCATGTCTCAAAGCACTACATCTACCCGTTTTTTGAACACTTCCAGGGGTGAAGATTCCACCACTCCCCTGGGCAGTCTGTTCCAATGGCTAATCACTCTTTCAGTAAAGAACTTCTTCCTGATATCCAATCAAAACCTCCCCTGGCACAGCTTCAGGCCATTACCTCTTGTCCTATCATTAGTTACCTGGGAGAAGAGAAAAGCACCAGCCTCACTACAACCTCTTTTTAGGTAGTTGTAGAGAGCAATGAGGTCTCCCTCAGCCTCCTCTTCTCCAGGCTAAACAATCCCAGTTCCCTCAGGTGCTCCTCATACAACATATTCTCCGGACCTCTCACCAACTGTGTTGCCCTTCTCTGCACCCGTTCCAGCACCTCAATGTCTTTTTTGTACTGTGGTGCCCAGAACTGGACACAGTACTCAAGGTGTGATCTCACAAATGCCGAGTACAGGGGCATGATTACCTCCCTACTCCTGCTGGTCTCACCATTTCTGATACAGGCCAGGATGTCGTTGGCTTTCTTGGCCACCTGGGCACACTGCTGGCTTATGTTCAGACGGCTGTCCACAAGCACCCCCAGGTCCTCTTGCACCAGACAGCTTTCCAGCCACACTTCTCCAAGCCTGTAGAGTTGCTGGGGGTTGTTGTGACCAAAGTGCATGACCCAGCACTTGACTTTGTTAAACCTCATAAAATTGGCCTCAGCCCATTGATCCAGCCTGTTCAGATCCCACTGCAGAGCCTTCCTACCCTCAAGCAGATCAGCACTCCCACTTAATTTTGTGTGATCTGCAAATTTACTGAAGGAGCACTCAATCCCCTCATCCAGGTCATTGATAAAGATGTTAAACAAGACCGACCCCAGAACTGAGCTCTGGGGGACCCTGCCTGTGACTGGCCACCAACCGGATTTGACTCCTTTTACCACCACTCTCTGGGCTCAGCCATCCAGACAGTTTTTAACCCAGCAAAGAGTCCACCTATCTACGCCATGAGCCACCAGCTTGTTCAACAGGATGCTGTGGGAGATGGTGCCAAATGCCTTACTGAAGTCCAGGTAGACAACATCAACCCCCATGCCCTCATCCACTAGGTGGGTCACCTGGTCATAGAAGGAGATTAGCTCGGTCATACAAGAGGTCATAAAGGATATGCTGAGTCACCATCTGCATCTCTGCAAGCAACAGGACCAGCCCCAGCACTACACTCAATCTTGTTTATGGGGAAAGCACACCTTTCAGATACGTACAATCAAGGATTTATTATTCATATAAATAAAATCGTAAGCGTCTAATCAGTATCAGTGAACATCTAATGGTTGCAGAAGAAAAATTAACATTATGCATTTAAAACTGTTACACACTTTTTAAATACCCTGTTCCCGGTGTCATGCTTACCCTTCCCCTGCTCCTTTAAGTCCTAGGATTGGTGGTTTCATTCAGGAAATATGTGGGAGGGCACTATGGTTTTCAGCCTCTGGAATCCTTTGTCAAGAAGAATATGATGTTCGTGTTGATGGTTTCTTATTCCTTTTTCTAGGATCCAATTAAGATCGTTCTTACGTGCTTGCTAACACACTTTTACATCTTTGCTTTTTCTCTTGGTATGCAATTCTGTACTGCTTCTAAATACCCTAGGTACAGTGCCTTTTACCTGTCTTGGATATTATTGCTTTGTTCTCTTTGCTACTCCTAAAACTAGCTTTTTTCTAACACCTGGTCTATATTTCTTTAACTGATCATGGGTAAGTTGTGAATAGCTGTGGGGTCTCCAGTGCCAAACTTGTGCCCCTTAATGTGCCTGAGCTCCTCCACACATCACGTGTCTCTACTTCTGAAGGCCTCTGCCATTACACCAGGCAAGCCTTTCTCTGCACTCATGAGTCATTAATACCTCATTCTATGCAGAAAAGCTGCTTGTCACTACTGTTTGTACAGACCTATGATTCCTCACAAAGACAGACACAAAAGTATAACAAATTAGCCCTAGGCACCTGGTCAGTTAGATAAATTGCTACCACAGCTAACTTTAGATAAAACAAAGCTGCAGGCAGGTCAACAAAGTTCAGATAGAGCAGACCTGACAAACCTGAGACCTTGCAAACTCAGTACAAAGCTTATGACTAGGAACAAGCATACCATATTGCTGTTCTACATGGTTTCATGGGTCAATAAAATCTAGAAAGCTATTCAGCTTTACAGCTGTAAATATAAATGTAGGACCTCAGTTCGGCTATCCCAAATGTGGTGCCTAATGACAACTGAAATGCCCTTGGGATTGCCATTTGGCACCAGTTGCTGTTTTTGCAGGGTGCAGGCCTCCCGTAAGTCCTCTTCTTACACATGTACAGATGTTTTAGACACTCAAGCGTACCTCAAATACTGCCTGGACTGACTGTCCAGGCAACTGAGCCTAGCCCAACTCTGCTTTATGATTTCGAAGTCAAGTAACAGCTCTCTAAATTCTGCTGACAGTCCCAACCTGTTGCTGCTGTGAGATTTGAGACACTTGATCCACTTGACCACGGCCAAAGCATGAATTGTATACTGTACTGTATACTTTTTCTTTTTTTTTAGATTTAATTTTCTGAAAAAAAATTTCTTTAAGGTTTCTAATAGATTTTGGCTTTTGTATGTGTGTGTGAAGCAAGTAATTCCATACTCATACAAAATAATTCATGGTGTGGCATTATAACTCCTATTTCAATAGGCTTTGTCTGTGATTTTTCCTTCATAGGTACACAAATAACGTCTATCTTCCTCAATCAGATATTTATTCTATAAGTTTCATCAGAATATTATTGTCCTTGATGTTCCCATTTCTATTAAAAATTAGTTGTATTTTCCTGTGGATTCAAAAGATTATCCCACTCTGAAGGCACTCATAAATGACTAAGGCAGTTACATAAATACTTTCATATTTACAAAAGATAAAGGGGAAAAAGAGACATCATAATTACACTAGTCTAAGTCCTTACACTAAATACAACTGTCAGGGATAAGATTTAACGTAATTCAAACAATATATTCATTTTTTCACACATCTACAAAATTATCAAGCTGTCCCTGTTTAAATGGAAATGCACATTCTGGAATGAACACATCCTCACCCTGAAGCATCTGTTTTAAGTGGGAATATATTGTGACATGTACCATACCATCAGACATATATTTACATCCCAGCCTATTTATATTCTAGGCCCTCCTGCCCATGCCTCCAGTGAGTTTTTTTTAAGATTTTCATTAGGTTATCAGGAGCCATCATTTCACTCTTCTGTGTGTACTTCAGTTTCTCTGGAGAAAAAAATTGTCACAAAAAGTATGATCATTATTAATTCCTCATGGCTTACAATCTTCAGCATTAAAAATTCAACCTTTACCAGGAATATAACACACTAAATTTAAAACCCTGAATTTCCCATGTCATACAGAGATGTCTGACTGCAAACAGTGAGGTTTTGATCACCACAAGGTAATTGATATTTTATTCAGTCATGTTAATATTTATGCTCTTTTTTTTTCAGATTGTAGCTTCATTGTGCACCTCTGTAATATTTCTGAGGATGATGGGTCAAACTTTATAGCAGAGTTGCTTTCACTAACCAAATGCTAGGCTACATCATCCATTTAATGGACAGATCTACTGACCCAAAATGATAATCAAATGCGTTTATTGTGATGGATGAATGAATTCAAATTACTAATCCCTTTGTAACAATGCATCCTGATACAGAATGACACATTGTGCTACTGCACATCACCCAGAAAACCTGAAACAGTATGTGTCTAATTTTCCACAAGCACAAAAGTTGGAAGAGAGCAGCTAGGTTTTCAAAGGAGATCCCGTCAAAGGAATTTTTTCATTGGTGTTGAAAGTAAAAAGCTCTCCTTTGAGTGAAATTAAGGCTAAGGATTTTTAAATAGTCGCTGTAGTTACAGATCTATATTCTAGGATACATGTTGAGGTCTATAATTTTTGCAAATACTTTCTAAAATCATTAAATTGCTTCTGGTCATTGCATGCCTGTTTTACCTACATGAGTAGAACCAATGAGATGCATAACAAAAATGTGCCTTGTGAATTTACCCAAGACCTTGAATATTTCAGTTTATTTTAATTTCAGTTTGACTATACTAATCATGCATGTATTCCATCATATTTTTCCACTTTAATGGGAATAGCCGAGGATGCTTTCTATTACCTAAAGAAGGAATAATTTTGTTCACATCCAGCTTTCCTTTTGAGAGCTAATGTGCAAAATGATAATCAGATCAGTTTGGATGAGAATAATATATAGCTTATTTCAAGTTTTCCCAGCGTTATTATGGGAATGAATACATCTTCTGTTCATTATAATTAGATCAGTTTACTAGAGCAAAATAGGTGAGCTAAAAATTTTATAACTATTTTCTCCTTGTACTAAATATATCATTCTAGTTACAGGAACTCTTCCATTATTTATCAAACATGTACTGGTTCGATAGCATGGGTGTTTTTCTACCTAAGCTCTTACAACAGAAAATGGACAGGCAGCAGAAATATGGAATTTATCTGCTTCTTTGCAAGCATTTTAAAGAACAATGTTAAGCTTTTCCTATCAGTTGCCTAATGGTAAGGTGACTCCTGTCATCCAGTGATTATTGTGACCTATTTTAGTTTAGGATTTGTGTATACTACATACTACAGTTTTGACAAACCTTGATAGTCGTGGTTTAACAAGCAATGTTAGATGAGACTGAGGGAAACAATCTTCCATACTTCCACTGCAAGCTGATCAGAAGAAAAAGGAGAAGGAAATCAATTATTAAAACAACCCCACGCAGCAATGAGATTGGAGTGCAACAAAGTAGTTCCTGGTTTATCGCCCCCCGCTGTTGGCTGTGTCCTCTACCACAAAGACATTTAGACTGGGTTGGCTACCAGAACTGAACCACACTTCCCCCACTGTTGACTTCCCCTTCTTTACCCAAACTGTTCAGGTGTACACAGGCTTAGGCTGTGAAGAATGATGAAAAAAAGCAACCCTGTCCTATGTGGTCCCATCACTCAGTTGTCTCTCTCATCAATTAAAGAGACCCACATTTTCACTGGCAAACTTCATTAGACAATTGTAAAAGAATCTAAACAAACTTAAGCAAAGGCAAATCTAGACAAATGCTGACACTGTACAGCATCAGTTAGACAGTCTATGAATTTCTACTAACTGCAGCAAAAATTGTCTCCTGGACTGGAATTTAGATTAGCTGGGTGTATAAAATCTATGAGGCTGGATGGGATTCATCCGTGCGTACTGAAAGAGCAAGCTGATGTGGTTGCAAAAACAACAGGAAATATGGAAAATTCTGGTGACTGGGGGAAGATTCTTGAATGGAAATTAAGAGCAAATGTTAATGAAGTTACGTTTAACAAAGGTGAGAAGAAGTTCCTGGGGAACAGTAAGTCAGTCAGCTGCACCTCAGTTTGTATAAACATTATGGAGAACAACCTCTTGGAATTTATTTCCAAGATATCAGGTAAATATGATTTTGCCATTTCTATTAAAGGCTGAATTTACTTGACATTGCAGTGTCTCAGGATTTACCTGAACTTGTCTTAGTCATAGCTAGTTTTAGTTTATTTTAGCTGTGACAGCAACTGTGTAGCAGTTAATGGACTGTGGACTGCTGTCTAGTTCTAGATTAGCTTGATGAATACTATGTTATACAGTACAACTCCAACAAATCTATATGGTCACTGTATTAGAAATACTAGCCCTTTATGTTAACTGTGCCTGGGGAAACTATTGTGTAACTTCAACTAATAGCAAGCAGTTGTAGATGTTCAAACTTCACACAGCAACCACTAAAGAACAAGTAAGCAGAGCAGATACTTTTTCTGTTTAAAAAACCAAAACATAAAAATAACCCCAAGTAGATACAAGACAAAGGAGGAAGGGACCCTTGACATCAGACTCAACTCTTCCTAGTCAAGAATTCAGGACAATAATAATGCATCCCAAACTTTCTTGAGCAAAAATGAAGCCAATGACCTTATGGAAAAGAGAAATGCTGGAGGGATGAACTTAATAGTAGAAAAAAAAGGAAAAGATAATGGTTATTTTTTTAATAACTGATTTAAAATGTAGCATTAATTAAAATTCTTCTGTAATAATTAGATAATTTGGTCTATGAGTGCTAATCCAGCCACAATAATACTTGTGCTGTTTGCATTCACCACTGTTTCATAATCCACATAGCTGTCATTTCATCACAGAAGGCAATGAGTTTGCTCAAACAAATATTTTTAATCATTTTTGTTACAATGGGACTAACCATAATAATTGTTTGACCAAGATCAGGAGACATTATTGTTTCCTTTTACTTGAAGATGATGAGAGCACATATACAACACTATGTGCAGTTGTGGGCCCACAATACAGAGAAAGTTTTTGATAATCCACATGTAGTCTAGTTGAGGACCACCAGAATGGTTGAGCACTTGCCCTGTGAGGAGACACCGAGGGACTGGTGTTTGTTCAGCATGGAGAAGAGATGGCTGTGGTGGGATCTAACAGCAGCCTGTATCCCATCTTGGTCATACCTATGGAGAGGTCAGCAAGGAAACAGCCAGGCTTTTACTAGAATGGAGTGGTGGGAGGTTGAGAAACAACAGGAATAAATTTAATAAGTGAGGTTTTAACTGGATATAAAGAAGAAAATCCATCACTATGAGGGTAATTAAACACTGGATTAGGTTTCTCCAAGAGGCTACACAATCTCCAAAATATAAGATTTTCAAAACCTGACTGGATAAAGCCCTGAGCGTCTTCATCCAACCTCAGAGTTGACCCTGTTTCAGATTGGAAGAGGAGGTTTTACTCTCTTACCACCTCAGTAGTTCCATGACTATATAACCTGGCAGCATCTATCAAGGAGCAGAAGGAATGGACCTGCTCCCAAGAAGGATGAACATGGAGCCAAGATTACTCCAACACAGGACCTATTCTTGCTGATGGAGTGTAGCTCCACTGCAACAGAGCAGGTTGACCAACAATGGACTGGTGTCAGCAATAGGTTTCATCAACAGTCCAAAGATCCTTAGACAAACACAAAGTGGAAATTCAGAGCTTAAGTCAACCCAAGAAATCAGCCAGCAAGTCAGAAACATAGCGGGAGAGAGCTGATCAGAGACCCACCTATAACGTAGCCCAGGGCAGCACTGGGTACCCAGGCCTGTGCTGAAATGGAGCTCCTGGGTCAACAGGCAGAGGGTTTCAGGTAAGGCTGGCCAAAGTCAGTAAGGCTTCATTGAGCCCTGAGGGCCCTGATAGTATAATGGAGTCTGTAGGTCAATATGGGAATATACATTATGATATCTACAGAAGTTCTAGGGGGAAAATACATTTTAAATAAACATGTATGTACTTTTACCATTTCTAAAAACAGACATAAGATAAATCTCAGGATGCTGACTAATTCAAAGGAATCTTGCTTCTGTTTATTACCTTCCTGCAAAGTAATTTTATCACAGACTGAAAAAATATTTATCAAGTTTACAAGAAGTAACAGCAAAGTAAGAATGAAAGAGACTGTGTTACCCTCAAGAGCACCAGCTGGTAAACACATTGTAGAATGCGTAAACTGGGATCACTGTTGTTCTTATGGTGATTCTGAATGCTTTTCACAGAACTAGGAGCAAAGAAATATAAGAATGCATGGTCTGAATTAAGATACTGCCACTGCTACAGCACAGACCAGATCGTGTTGCAGTCAAGACAAAAAAAGACAGTGATTCTTGTAGACTTAAAGTTCTGAAGCCCAAAGAAAAAGAAATCAGTCATAAGGAAAACAAAGTTTTTAGGATGGACAATATCTGATTAAATATCTTCTAAATATTTTAGTCTGAGACACACACTGATCAAAAAACTCACTAGGACAGCAAGAATGATTTTCTGTTCTTTCACATTCCAACTTAGATAAATGTGTTCATCAATTCAAATAAAATAATTGTATTTCATATATGAAAACATCTATTTATGTGATTTTTCAACTTTCAAATAATTCAAGAGGTGTGCAGATTATTACAACAAATTTAAATATTTAATGAGTTTGATTAGTTTCTAACAAATATAAGAAAACGTGCACCACAGTCAGCTAAAAACAGAAAAAGGAAAGAATATTATTGGTGGATTAGCCTGTACTCAGATTATTTAGCAACAGTGGGTATTACAGGATATTTAAAATAAAGTAATATCTCTTAAACTTGCATTAATCTACTGTTTTATTTATTTGTTACTGTTATTGTTTGGTGTTGGAAAGAGAAGAGCTAACATCGTCAAAGGCTAATAACTGAAGAAACTTTTCTGAAATGTCAATATTTACAATATAATGAAATGGTAACTGTTTGGAAAAGATTAAATTAGTGATAATGAACAACTTAAGACAGGTTTGCATTTCACAGTATCTTTCTTACACAATGCATTTGAAAGGTTCTTGGCTTCATATTTCAACAGTCAAGTTGTAATTTAACATTTATGCTGTTGTAATATTTCATCATGTCACTTATCAACATTTCACAAAATCAAATGATTTAAGAGTTCATTATTATTCAAAAGTGCATAATGATCATTTATCTGGCTTTGAAATTTTTCTGTAACCAGTGGTTTACCACGTTTCATTGATTATTCCTATATTGGAAACATGAAATAAAATTTGAATAATGAAATTATTAATTTGTGGGTTATCTTAATCAAGCTTTAGGCTGAAGCAGTCTTTAAAGATACAAATTTCACATTCTTCCAGTAGGTTGAACTTGCAAATCAAACAAAACCCAATTAGATATTTTTTTTTTTCAGTGCTGTAGAAATTCCATTGAAAGTTTCATGGGCTTCTTACCTACAAAAAGATCATTGTTAAAAAATGCAGGGCCAAAAAAGATGCCTGATAATCCTTCTCTAGTTTCTATTCTATTGTTCTTCAAGAAAATCTTGAACCTACTATCCAATCAGTGGATAACTTTAAATATCTTTTTCCTCAGCACGGGAGGAAATGTAAGAACTTCCAGCTAACATTGGATAGAAAACTCAGTGGAAAAAGAAATGCAAAAGATACATAGGTGTATAATTAGGAACAAAAAAACTGCAAACCCAAATGCAAACCTTTCTTTAAAACAAAACTGCTATTTTAAAATCTAAGAAAGTAATTGTATACGGTGTCACTAAATGTTGACTGTAATTCTCTTTGTCTTTTGAACCCTAATACCCTTATCTATCTATGTGGGGCACTTTTCATGGAAGCAACTAACAGCTTGCAGATAATCTTACTGCCTAACAAGCCAACAAGTCTACTAGAGGCAAGGAAAGAATTTTCTGATTCAGGTATGCAAAACCTTGTTATCCTGCATCAGTTTAAGCAATTTAGATTTTACTGTCCCTGATCAGGAAAACTGTAAGCTGATAGTTTGGAAGGAAGGTTTCATTCTAAGGCTAGAGAGAATTAAAAAAAAATACATCCATGGTCTTCCTTCAGATTAATTAAAAAAAATCTTGTTATTTATATATGATCTTTTCTGTCTTTGAGTGCTCACCTTTCACAATCACAGGTATAATTATCTATTGATAACATTTTAGCTTATTTTTCCCACTTCACTATTGAGACACAAGGCAGAGACATGCTTTCATACCTTCCTTGCTTCATCTAAAAATAAATACAGATAATAATCACAGAAGTTGCCTTAATTGTGATCAACTCTAATTTTCATCGTCATGCTCATTCCTAGGTGGGTGGTTTTTAATTTCTCAGATCTGTTATTCACTCTACAGAAATGCAAGTATAAAATAAATAAATAAATACAAACACCTGGTAACTGGGTGGAGTATTTCTAGCAAACATTGCCAGACTACTACTTCATTGCTTACTGTAACTCTTGAAAAAATAATTAAAATATTATGAGCATGAATAAGATCACCAAAAGTCAGATATGGAAAAGATATGCAGAAGCATGCATATTTATTTTTACAAAATGAACCTGCTGATTTGGTGAAGTGAATGGCAAAATTTCCAATGATTTAAATAGGACCAAAATCTGAAAACATACCCAACTGTGCTACATAGTTGCATACAGGTATGTATATATATTTCAACAGATACATTATTTCATGAGATATGATTATTACTTAAAATTGTAGAGAGAGATAGTAAATTCTGATGTTGGTATCAAGCTTCAATTCAGTCAAGGTTTGTCATTTGGCTTCCGTGAAAGGGGTGTTGAGCCCTGAAAACAAATTTAGCCTTGCTGTTGATGCCAGAGGTCATCTGTTTTCAATTTACACATCCACATGTATTTTTGGAATCTCCGAAAATTAAGATGTTAAAAGGAACTGAATCCAGATGACCTTTACCATAGCTATTCTCTTAGGCTTGTCATGACTCTATAGATTTTACTGCTTTTAGACTAGCAATATATTTTTTCAGATAGCTCTTGAAATTTTGCCAAAGACAGTGCTGGAAACTAATTATTATAGGAAACATGTATAGTGCATAAGAAGCTGTTTCAAAGAGCTTACAAGGTGAATAGAAGGAAAAGCTGTTCTTCCTCAGCAATGTATAAACCAAGTTGCTAAGATAAAGCATTACTTCTTGGTCTCCCCAAAGTTTCCAGTGGTATTTTCTTCACTTTTTTTCACATAATATTTACACTGAAATAAATTTCTGATCTTTCCTTTGATGATACTTTTCACCCAACTTTTTTTCACCTAATATTTGGTATCCTGAATTAATCAACAGAGGCAACAAATAACAATTTTTGTAAGTAGTTAAAATATAACAGTGTTAACTAAATATTTGTTGGGAACTGTCTGAAGGGTGACCAAGTTTGTACAGACCTTTAAATGAATCTAAAATAGAATAGTTTAAATTCATGGTGACATACATGTTAGGGCGTTTAAATTTGATCGATTACAGTTGTCACAAGAAAAAAAAAAAAACCAACAAAGAAAATGTTCTCCTTCAATATGTTAAATATATTGCTTGAATTCGTAAAAGTGATGATCATATTTTAAAAACAATACAAAAAGTCTTGTCAAATTTTCAGACCTGCCCATAGTTCATGTTGTAGTTTAGGAATACTGCCAGCAGAGGGGGATGTTGAACTATAAATCTAAAGGAACCGCCTCTACTTTCACTGTAAATTCAGTCTTCACTTGAATCTATGTAGATTATTTTGCACAAGAAAGATTACATAACTTTCCATTTTGACAAATACATAGCTCAGAGAAAGCAAGGGCACTGTAAAGCTTTCAAATATATTCCATGTAAATTTTCAGAAGGAACAGAGAATTAAAAATCTCTGTCGCATTCCTACCCTTCCAACCCCAAAGAAAAACATTTCTAAATGAGTAATAATAAAATAATTGGGCATTATCAATATATGTGTGTTAAACAAGGGGACGTATCATTACAGTCAGTTTAAAAAGTCATTAAAGTTCTTATGTTTTTTTCTTCTTTTAGTGTTGAACCATTTTCCTGATTTAAATTCTTATTCAGTTACAGAAGAATTACAGATTGCAAAAGACAAGTCATCACTTGTGATGATCATAACTTCTGTTAATCACTATACGCTACAGTAGTGTGCAAAATATGATGCAAAATGAATTATAGCAGCTTTTTTGTATAAATTGGGAAATAAGGAAGCAGTATCATCAGTTCTTATCAGCTCCCCTATTCTTTACTTGGTAAAGCTGCAGTCTGTAATACAAAATCATGGTCATAGCCACAAGACATCTTTGCTCTGTACCACCACCTGATTCTCAAGTCAATTACACTGTATTTTAGATCCAGTAGCTTCATGCTGAGGATCTGCCAGCAGCTTTGTGTTCTCTTTACTAAAGAACAAACAGATTTTTGCAGAATTCACATTTGTATCTTACTGATCTGTATTTAAAGCCTGCCCCTTCATATGTTATATTTGTGATGCAAGTTAATGAGTAGAAATGCATTACACTGGATGAAGAAAACAAGTTTTACATCCTCTTAGTATCTCTTAATATAATTCAGAACATTGGGTATCAGTGTTTTATGATTTTTTTTTTCTTCTTCCTTGGTAGGTCAAGTTTTACAGAATTGAAAATGAAATTAAAATTGCAAGTTAGTAAGTTGGAAAGAAGTGAGCATCTTAGCTAACATTAATTGGTCAATTACTTGTTTACATAGTACTATTCAAAAAATCCTGATGAATGGATGTGCTTCCAATAATAGCTCTGTAGGGTCGGTAAAAGCCTTAGTAGAAATTCATGGGTACTTTCCTAATCTTATTGAGCTTTCAACAGTTAAATCTTAATCAACACCAGCCTGGGAAAGAAGTGACACACAACTTGAGAACAAGAAGATAGCACATAGCCAACTGTCCTGGTTTGGACAGGACAGGGTTAATTTGGTGCAGCCAGGCTATTCTATAGCATGCTGACATCCTGCCCTGGGGCCAGTTCTGGTTCCAGGGAGGGGGGTCGACTCAAGGTGTGTGATCGATCTGCTGGGGACCATCTCTTTGTCTATGCGGTATCGCTTAATTGTACATTTCTTTTTCTCACTGTTGTTATTGCTGTTGTTGTCACGATTGTTTCTTATGTGTCACTGTATTAAACCCTCCTTATCTCAACTCAAAAAGGCATTTTGAAACTCTCTTCTCTGTCCGTGGTAAGGGGGCAGCAGCAACGACCGCATGGCAGCCGCGTGGCTCGGGTGCCGGCGGAGACTGAATCGCCATGGCTTTACTAAACTACCACATCTAAATGTATAAAATAGTTTGGTTTTGGAACTGACTGCTGATTTCCAATTAAAAGTGGCAGTTGGTATTCCACAAGTCAAAATTATGGGTCATCATTCCTCTTTAGAAAAAAGCTTTATCATACAACTTCTAAACTTATCAAAGGTAACTGGATATTAAATCAATCACACAGCAGATGCATATATAAAATAAAAACAAATTAAATTCTATTAAATAAGGAGATATGAATGCCGAGACAGTACACACGGTTAGATTCAATGCAGTTCTTCAATGCCACAGGCAAGTAAATGAGTCAAGTGATCTCCATGCAGACTTTTCTGTAAGGTGAGTTCCTCCACTTCAACTATCCTTTATAGGTTTGCCTGTAGTTTGTTCCTGTCTTTTCTGTTTGATTTCAAAAATCTTCTCTAGCTTTTAGCATAGCTCTCCCACACAGACGACCTTTTAAATAATTAAAATGCTAACAGTTCATTCAAGCTATTATGCAACTCACTCTTCAAAGTAGTAGGCCATGGATCAAAAGGTAGGAGAAAGAAGACATGTCTGTGCTACTTGTTTTTGACTTGCTTTGTTTTCCTGACAGGTTGTGTTTGAGGAGAACTGAGAAGTGTGCTTTGTTACTGGTTCAATGCTCAGAAATGCTCAGTGTCGTGTCATTATTCATAGTTTCTGTTTTGATCATTTAAGCAATCTTTTCATGTTGTTTTCCTCCTGGATATATTATCTGACATGCAACAACCAGAGTTTTCATAAAGCTTTTTGGTGCCTGTGGGTACACACGTAGCTGATGCCTGTTTAAATGGCAGTTTTACAGCCTTTGGAGGTATGCTGCATCATCTGAAAGAACAATTGCTGCACAAAAAGCCCAAGACACTCTAAAATCATCTACTCAAAACAGTGACATAACTTGGGAGGAGAGGTAGAACGTAGGCAAAGTACAATGTCAAATTAAATACCCTGAACATACTTCTGAAACCACAGCATTGATTTGGTTATATATCAAATCAACAGGAACCGAGAAACTGATAAATTTAAATGAAGAAATCTTGACTTAGACATTAAAAAACAAGAGTTACAGATATCTCTTCATCTTGGCTAAATAAATGAAAATGTAAAGAAGGCTAAGCTAGGTTCCCACAAAAGTGAACAAATTTTAAAAAATATTAATATAACTGCTCTGAGATAATTAATGGGAAGTGTCACTGCTGTGGTACCGCAGTTCTGGTACTGTGAGAAGTAGTATGTGAGCACTACAAAGGCACAGGACTGGGTGAATAAACCACGATTGTCTAAAGTATTATAAAAACAAAACAAAAATGTGTGTTGGTGTGACTAGTACCCCCTGCTCCCAACAGTTACTTTTATAAATTTTAAAAGCTGTACATGCATTTATGCGTCTACGGAATCACAGAAATCAAGACAAGGAAATTTGTATTACTTTTAGAGTGAAAGTCTTCTCAGAAGTAGAAATTTCTGTTGCACATCTCCTGCGTCCCAAGTAAAATTCCCAGATAATAAAACCCTGACAACTGCTGTGCATCTTATATTTTTGATGTGAGTTTAAATAAGTTACTATCCACATTAATTTCTGCATTTCAAATTCTACTTTCACCTTAAATCCCTCAGTTGTGAGAATGTCAAGCCTTTACCAATTTGTATGTATGAATGTACATTATCTTGCTCTAGTGTAATACTTTGAGTTAGCAAAAGAGACAAACATTTTGCAAGAAGAATGCATACAGAGCAATAAAGTTGCTTAAACAAGTCTGTTCACAAAACCAGTGGCAGCATCACAATGGAATCCAGGAGTGCTAGTTAACACTGGCCAATATAAAATTTCTATACCGAAACATTTTTGAAGAGTTCATGCTTAGTAATAATTACATTATTATTTTAGTGGTTAACATTCTAGAAAGTCAACATGAGAATATATGCTACACATAAAGAAATACAAACTTTTAAAAGACACCAATATATAAACACGGTATTTTGACACTGAAACAGTAAGAACTTAAATCAAACAAACAAAGAAACAAATGGAACTTGGACTAATGACCATTTCCTCAATTGTTTTTTTTCCTATGTAGCAAGAAATTAGAGATCAAAAGAAACAAACATTTCGATAAACATGAGGCAGGCCCCAGCAACTCTGTCTTGAGTGAGATGATTGACTAATCTTCAGGGCATTTAAGTGTAACACCACAAGAGTCATTGCGTTATAGGGAAAGGCTAGAAAACTAGGTAAAGAACGTGAGCGGACAAGGTCACATCATTCTGTCCTGCCTTGTAACTCTCCTGCTGCCTAGAAGATTACCCAATAAAATGAGATGGGGCATCTCTGCCAAGGTTTCCCATAGAATAATCTCCCTGAAAAGGCTATAAGCACCAAAACACTGGTGCAGGATTTATTCTTTCTTTGCTTGAAGTAGTGTCAAGGTTGTCATCCAAATTATCAAGGCACCTGTTTTTAGAAGCCCAGCCTGCTTTCTGAAGGCCAGCATGATACTCTGGCTGTCAGTAATTTTTTTTTTTTTTTAAGTGATTGCATTTGAGGAATACAAACACTTTGTGTAATATATGAACCATTGTAACTTTTAGACTGAAGGCAACAAACCAAAAATCATTTCCTTCTGGGCAATTTTCCTCCAGATTTGTTATAATAAATCTAATTCATATTTAGCTGCAGTTTCTGGTTCTCTTGTATCTCTGGGGGACAATGCCACCTGCTTTTCTTCTCAATTTCCAGTAGGAAAAATAGCCAAAAATAAGATTTATCAAATATAAATAAAAGGGCTAATCTTTGTATTCCCTCCTGCAACACAATGCCAATTGAAGGCAGGCAATAAGTAATATTCTCTAAGTAAAATAAAACCGAACCAAACAAGCCCCCAAACCTTTTCATCCAAGTTAGCCTGAATAGGCTGGACATATGCACCAAGATTTCCTGAATTTAGTCTGATAGTTCAGTATAAAAACAGCACATGAAATTCATGTATCAGAAAAGTAACCACTCTCCCAAATTATACACCAGCATGACTAATGACATCTTATCATAACTCTGAAATGTCAGTGATTTGGTTGCTTCTAGAAACATAATACTGAACAAAATATAGCACTGTGTGATCCCATGCATTTTTTTCCCCAATCTATAGTTTTGCCTTACATTTCTGATTACTTCTTTTTACTTAATCACCTACATTTCCCATTACTTAGGGCTGTTAGATTAATAAGGATTTTCACATCACAGACCTATTTGAAGTAGGTTAGCATATATCCTTGAATCTCTGCCAACACAATATTTTTTCCATGTAATTTTGTTCAATCAAGTCCTAAGAGTGCAGGTTTTCATCACTTTGCTCTCCAGAAGGTATTGCATTGCCCACAGTTCTGTACTAGCTATTCCAAGGCAGGTTATGCCTGCTTGGCATTACCTATAGCTCCCTAAAAATTACTTCCTGCCTATCTTGAGGTACTCCCAGCCCTTCTCCATACAGTTTTCTCAATCCCACCCCCTGAAGCACTCAATTATTCTTTAATTTAGCAATGGCTTAGATCCCTTTGTTTCCCACTTAACCAGGAATTTTGTAAATCTCAGGAGCCTAGTTTTGGTTATCATCCCTCCATGTCTGTCAGACAGGAAATAAGGATTGGGTCCCACTAAAGTCAACCTGGCCTGTTCCACGCATCAAATACTGCTTGTGTTTCTTTGCAGACCACAAAATCTAGAAATAGCCCAAAGGACACAAGCTTTGGTGGAAACAGAAAGTAACGAAACATTCTGGAGGGGCTTAGTTCCTGTAACGGGTCATGGCAGATGCCTAATAATGCCTGTGCCTTTTGAGTATATGTTGCATTGTGTGGAGGATGGTGACTGATGAGAAATTTTGGAGTGCTTTTTTTTTGTTAAGGCAGTAAAGTAGACAAAAGTTATTTCAAGAGCAATATTATGTTCATAAGTTATTCAGAAAATAACTAGCTTTCATCTAGAAAATGAGTCAATAGACAGATGAAGTAATACAGTCTTTAAGAGACTTAAGAGCAGACTTGAACTATGTGTGTACAATAAGGGATTTGAAACCAGTTGATCAAAGGTCTTAGCATGAAGTCCCTTGCATTGACTGTCCCTTGCAAGTGGGCTTCCAATTTTACCCTAAAGCTCTATCAACTTTTTTGCAGTAAGTCACTGCTTTATTTCCTCCACCAAAATGTTTTTAAAAGCTGAGATCTTCTCCGGTATAAAAGTTTAAATTCAGGATACAATTTTGCATTTTGGAGGCAGTGTCTTCCTCTGAAGCTCTCAGCCCCATGACACCGACAGGGCTTATGATACAGAAAGGAACAGCAGTGTAATTTGCTTTGTTGGTGTCATTGCCAGACAGCAGATAGAGCAGGAGAGATTGTAGAGACCAACTGATTCCTTTTTAACACAGGGCTCATTAATTTTTTTTCTGGGGGAAAGGTAATTCGCACTAGTCGTGTTGTCAGTTGCCAATGGGTTGCTATGGTCTGCAGTTGAGCTTCTGAGCGGTGTTCTGCTTTGTTTTCTGTTCTTGCCTGGATTCCCCCTTTAACCTTATCAAAGCAGTTAAATTTCTTCAGCCTATCAAGCTGAGCCATGTCAGCGTTTTCAGATAGTCACTGTCAACATGGCTGAGCAAAGCTGAATTGATCTTACAGCCCTCAGGACATCCTGCACAGCATGCGTGTTCTACATTACCACCACATGCCTGATTTAAAGTCCAGATATTTCTAACTCATTGTTGGCAAGTTAAAATGCTTTGTACCCCTAACATTATTTAAGATCCTCCTATTGCCACAAATGTTATCCCTATAACCTTAGACTGTATGCTGGAGATTAAAAGGAGGACAATGATGACAAGTTTTTTTTGCACTAAAACCACAAAAAAACCTCAACCTGAAACAACAACAAAAACCCACAATTCAAATTGAGCTGTACCTGCCTATCTAAGAAAGCAGCAATAAAACAGGATTAGTTAAATTCGAGAACAAAGTGAGGCTGAAAGGCTTTCAGCTACTCTCCATGAAGAACTTGACAAGGGAATGGCTCTTTTCCAAGCTGTTAGGCACCTGAGTTGCTGCACATTTCTTGTATCCTATATGTTTTCCGTTAGCAGGCATATATAATGACAGTAACCTACTGATCGCAAGACTTCTGTCCTTAACACTGTGAGCACGAAAAAGGCTGGATTTTGAAAAATAGGGAACTTCAGAACCAGGTGACCAGTGTCATCGAGAGAGCTGAGCCCAAGGACAACAGACAATCTTAACTACTTGTCCTGTTTACTGCATTCCTCAAGAATATTCATACCTCATAACTTTCAAGTAGAAAAAGAGAGGAAAATTCTCTTAGAACAAAGCAGCACTTTGTTTTCTAAGAAAGGTCTTTGTTTATGTATTTACATGCTTACCTGCTTGTGTGCATATCAGTTAATGGCTATTTACAGAGTGGTCTCCGGAGAAGTGACAGTTACTGGTGAGCTGATTTCAATGCAACTACTACATCAGTGAAAAATGCATAAGCTTGAATAGTTGGGGACCATTGATAATATGGAAAAAAGCCTTACATTTGAAATATAAAGGACCAAATCCTCATCACAGTGTTTAATCTTCCTGAGGGATGACTGGGTAGCAGAAGCCTGGCACTGCCTCCTGGGTGGTACTGCTTCTTGAATAAAACAGAGTAACACTGTGCTTCAGCCTTAGGGCTCCTCCATGATTATCTGGGGACACTAAAAATCTGCAGGATTAACAGAGTAGAGTTCCCTTGACCTCTCCATGTAATGGGCCATCTATACTTGGTTGCAGAACCACACTGCCTGTGCAAGCAGGAAAGATTCTTCTGCCACTGATCTGCACATCCACTTTGTAGACACTAAGTAATCATTAAAGAAATTAAAAGCAGCAACTTTATAACAAATTTCACATACATGAAAATCCTATTTGTATAATGACAGACAGAAGCCTCTCCTACAGTTGTTACTCACAACGTATTTGGGGTTTTTTTATGCACTGTTAAAATGGAACACTGAAGAACCTCTGTCAACTGGGATGTGCGCAAATTCCCCACACAGCAGTTAATTACCTAGAGAAATGGTCCATTAAAGTTATTAAATTACAGGGGAAATAGATATGGAAGCCTGGATTGTGTTTTTCTGCTAGAACAAACACACTTGTATGACTTGAGAAACAAAGGCTTGAGAACCTGGCAAGCAAAAATCTGCCCGTTCTCTGATATAGTGGAAGTAAGTCCTATGAAATCTCAGAGAACAAACTCAAAAACTGAGTTAGCGGCAAAAAAAACTAGTCCTTTAACACAAACCAGAAAACAAATAGTGATTAACGGAACAAGAATTAAGATAGTTGTGAGGATTGCTTCTGAAATGGGAATTCTCAGCCTGTGGTAATGAGAACATTGGAATACCAAAGGACAGATGGGAGCAATAGGTACTATAATGTTATCATCTTATTATCAGTAAAATAGGCTGATTATATGGAGCAATTTGGTCATCTTTCAAATTACGATTTACTGAAGCATTCTGATTTCAGAACTTGATTTCAAAAGCATTTCAGACCTCGATTTCAAAAGCATTTCAGACCTCATTTCCCTTAAAAGTAAGGAGGATTTTCATTATATACTTTTTTCTTTTACCTACAAATCAGTGTTTAATCATCTTTCATTGTGCTTTTATTCAGAGTCAAGGAACACAATTTATCTCTTTCAAGGAGCATTCACAGAAGAAGGTTCAACTACAACTCTATTAACTTGAATGGATGCAAATGATTTGGAAAGTATTTATCTACATTTTGATTCATAGATTGTGGTAATTCCAGAATCCACTTGTTGGAAATTTTATATTAAATAAAAAATACACTGCGACGATAAGCTGTCTTGTTGTGCCTCCCTTACTTAAATCAGAGCAGGAAGCTAGTCAAAAGTGGTAATGGTTTGCAATTTTATCTGACTGCAAAGACGCTGATTTCCTCAGTATTCCCTTGCTGGGTGTTTAGATTAGAGGCAATAGTAACACATGCACTATCCCTCCTTCGTTTGCTCAGCCATCATGGTGAGCTATAAAATACCCCACACCTGAAGTGGCTGCCAATGCATCCTGTGTCAGGCTTTTCTGTGTGATGCAGCAGTCAATCAAAACAAATGAAATGGACACACAAAAAAAGAAAAAAAGAAAAGAAAAAATCACAGAGACATAGAATGAAAAGTTTCAGTCCATAATTCACCTAGAATTTGCAGAAAATGAATAATGTGAGAAATTATTGTATGCAAATACCTCAGAAAACAAAAGCGCAGTTTTTTATTAACCCAAAATCACAGGAGTAAGCAGTGGTTTATTTTTACTCTCAAAGGGTGCCTTGAGGCACCTGAATGGTGTGTGACTTGCACCAAAGCAGCATTAACAAAGGGATCTGATGGAGCAGCATCTCTAGGGTAGATCTGCTGTTTCTCAGGTAAATCTGTTGTTTCCTGGGATTACAGTAACTCAACATGTTTTGGAGACAACTTCTGATGTAACGGGAGGAGGAGGAGTAACCAGACCAACCAATACTCTGGTATTTTCTTGTATTAAACCAGAAGTTTTGGTCATGCGCAGAAGTAGTGTGCTGCTGGTAGTAGTACTTCCTACCTGGTGACTCGGCAGGCAGGAGGCGGGTGCTTGGAAGAGCTGATATTGGAACAACAGCTAACAAAACCCACAACGCTTCATCTTTCCACACTGAGAATCCCAGATCAATGTCCTAACATGTTACATTTCATCCTTCTTGTTCCCACACAGCCTCTGTAGTACTCAGCTACTGAGAGCCGGTGAAAAGCAACACCTCCGCAGTACTCTATTAATTAGGTAATTAATCGCTTACGGAGGAAAAATAAATGTGTTGATGTAGTCTAAGCAAAGTATACTTTTCAATAACAGTATCAGCTCCAGTGTCTATATATCATCTTCTACATAAGAGTTAAATGGAAGAATTTGTAGAACACAAGCACAGCCTGTCACACATGAAGCTTTTACTGCTGTCCCACATACAAATAATGGAAATCAAGCTTACATACTTTGAGGACTAGAAATAAAAAGTATGTCTGGCACCTTTCTCTTTAAAGGGGTTAATAATAGGTGCTGCTTGTGGAATATTCTGGGTATTCTATAAGATTTCACTGTTTTTCTTCCTGCATGTATTTAGAAAGTGTGATTATGATATTTTTGAGTTTGCTACAGTGGGTGAAGAGATCAAAGGAGGACAGTATATAGTAGCCTTGTGTCCTGAAGTGAAATTATGATGCAGTTATTAGCTCTGCTACTCAGAAGCATACGTGAACTCACGCAGCATCTATCCACTTCGCCTTATCTATTGTGACAAGCCTCCAGGGGGCTGATCCACATGAAATTCATTTCACATCTCATTCATTGAGTGCCTGGGATTTGAAATACCTTTCTGCTCTTCTAAGTTTCAATAAGCTAGACTGCACAGACTCATTGCTAACAGAAAGGAGGAAAGTAAACTTCTCCACAGGGATAGTGCTTTCAAATTTCCTGCGATGCCACTGGAGATGCACCGACATTCATTTCAGTTGTGCACAGGTTGACCTAGGACAAGGATGACTTTAAGAATAATCACACATTTCAAGCCAGTGGAAATATATTTTCTTATATTTTGGATAATAATGATGCTTATATCATATTAAGTAAGAAATAGAAATTATTATATTCAATCGGAGTTATATGACAACGAAATTCAGTCTTTTCCCATTCATCAAAAATGCCCCATGCTCACCTTTAAGAAAGTTGAAGCATTTGGTATTTGCCAATTTATACTTAATTTCTGTACAAGTTTTACTGGTGAAATAAGCGCAAACAAGACCTCACTATTTATCCAGAACACTTTTCAAATTTCTAAGCAAAAATCTGGCAGAGGAACGATATTGCTAAAAATATTAGGGACTTCCTTCAAGAAGAAAAAGCACCATCAACAAAAACAATTCCACCTCCTCTTATTGCTCCTCCTCAAACAACTAACCAAAACTGAACACACGAACCAACATCTCCAACAGCCTATAGACCTAAAGGAAATGGGGATTTACTGGTATTTCCCTATCTGTCTGAACAAATGAATGACTATCAGAGGCCAAAGTGTGAGCTACCTAATTTTTCGGCAGTATCACTAAATCAGTGTACCAGCTGGGACAAGACTTAGTCCTAGGGACCTCACCTATGAAAGGATGTGCACACAAAAGAAGACAGAGATAAAAGTTAGTCACCTTCACTCAGAGGCCAATGTATTTTTCAGATTACTTGTGTGTTTTGTCCACCAGAAACAGCCCCTGTGAGTTAGGCTCTGCCCCATACTGGGGTTCATCTTATAAGGTTGAAGAATCAGATTTACTCCTGGCATTTCTAGTTAAATGAATCTTTTAGAATGTATTCACTAATTGGGTCCAGGTGTCTCTTCAGAAACAAATACGAAAAATGCAAAGAGGATTAGTGCCAGCCTGTAGCCTGCAATGCCAAGAGCACTAGCAAAGGCTCCTAGGTGTACAGTATTTTCAGCTGAGGTACCTGCACAGTCCAGCTGGGTTACATGGGCTAAGAAATGTTATTTAATAAAGCTGAATCATGAGATTATTAAAGGATTGCTGTGGCAGCCTTATGGTAGTCGGTATGGAGAAGAAAGTAAACTTGTTTCTCTGTTACCAGATTTTCCTTTTACATCCTCAGTCTGAGTATTTGGCCATGGGCTGAGAGGATGAGGAGTTTTCGTGGTCTTGCTGTATACTGCTTGCATCCCATGAGACAGGAAACACAAGGGAAAAATGCGTGCTGCCAACCTCTGATGTGCAAATACTTCACGTACAAATTCCTCTGAGCCTATTCATGCAGAAGAGCAGTATCAGTTCACTGCCAGCACCCGTGAACTGGTCCTGTTGCCTTAATTTCTGTCCACGTGTTCGTGATCCCAGTCATACAGGACATGTACTTCTTTTGTATGACTCTGCTGAGGTTGTTCACTGTGTTCAAAAGCTGAACTCCGCAGTGCAAACTTGTGAAGCCTGCAGGTCTGTGGCTTCATGTCTTAGGTCTCTTTTCTACATGTACATCATCCTTTTCTTCTGCTCCCAATTTCGTCCCATACACACAGCACTCCCCAGGCTGTGCCCTCCACATAGCACCTCAGATCTTTACAGAGTCCCTGGCTGCTTTCTGCATCTTCCCCACTGTGGGGTGATGCCCTGCTTCTCCCCTCATCTGCTGAGCAAGGAAAAGCCTCTGCAGAGAGAAGGCTGCAAATACACATGAAGCAAAGGGGAGAGACAGCTTCTCCATGGGTGCTGAGTCTGGTTCCCTGCCTGGGCCCTCACTTGGGTCCATCCCCTCATCCCCTGAAATTATCCCAAGTGCTCAACAGCTACCTGAGGGGAGGTGTGTGTATATATATATATATATATATATGGAAAGCAACACCAGAGCCCTTCTTCCCTTAGGAAATTAGGCCAAAAATAATCCTTAAGGCATCATACAGTATATAAGCAAAATCATATCAATGAAGTCATTTCCTTCAGCTGGATAATCAGTGCTCAGACTAAACCTGAAGATAACAGTACCACAGCTGGAGAAATGGGATTTCTCTGATGAAGTATTCTAGAGTCCTAAAAATAAAACATATTCTGAATTTTTTTTTTAATTCTTAGGAAACAAAATTTACATGGTTATGAACTGAATTTTTTCTTAATTTCAAGGTTGATAAATATGTATTAATTCCTCCTAGGCAATTTTTTAACATACATATGCTGCAATATAAATAGTTTTAACATTCACAATATCATCTCCAATAATAAGTTTTGTTTTATAAATAAGAGTTATCAAAATAATCATACCAAAAGATACCAATTTACATCTTTGGTTTAAGTCAACATGCACTCATGAGTTCTTGGCAGATTTTTCTCATTTGGTCATGTGTAATTTTTTCAATAGGTCCTAAATTGCAAAACACACAACACTAGGGAATCTACAAATAAACAAAGGAACTTAAAACCATGAGACTCTCTTTTAGACAATGGCATCTGCGCAAGTATAATTTTCTGCTTAAAGCAGCTTTATGTTTCTCAGTCTCTAATGTTTGTTCACCCACACACATTCCGTTTTCTAATGTTGATTTTATAAATCAGTGGTAGGTCTTGAAAACACTCCCTTTCCTTAAAACATTTGTACCAAGAGATTATACCCTATATCCCTATATTTTGCTGTTACTTTGTTTTAAGTGTTCTTCCAGTTATTTGCATGCGCACACAGGTTAATGTGCAACTTATTATATGCGACATTTTTTCTTTGATGCTGAGCTTATGAACTAATTTAAATATTGGTTTTCCTATAATAAAACACAAGCGTTGCTCCCAGTGCAGTCCCATTTTCTTCATGAAATGGCATTGAGTCAGAATGAAAGCATATTGTAATCTTTCAAAACCCTAAATTTAGTGAACATAACTAATTTTTAAGATGTTTCCTGACATAATGTGCAACATCTAAACAGTTAATAGAAATGAAATTAACAGTTAAGCAAATTATTATTGCTAAAAGTTAGCTATGGATATTGAATTGTTTGATATATGTACACCATTGATGTGATCTTCCAAACACTATACTTTTATATATATATAAATATATATATATATATACTTTGTATATACTTTATTGTATTGTATATACTTTATATACACGCTATACAAACACTGTGACTTTTCTTTCAGTGTGGGACACAAATGAATACTCCCTCATAATGCACTCTGAACTGGGAAATTTCTAGTAACCTGTTCTTTAACTGACAGCAAAAATTGTATGAAAACATATGCAAATACTACTTTGAGCATGGTCATTTCTCTATGTACTGTATATTGACCTTCTGAGATTGCACTCTGGCCCAAATGAACAGGGTCGTGCTGTGACAAAGACATGCAGTATTAGAGAGCACTGTTTATTATGGTGACAGGTATAATTTATACTCTCCTAAACTTTCCAGTCCCAGGTTTTTGTGCTTTTGTGTTTCTTTTATAACAAAAATGTCAGATAAAACACATCAGTTCTTCAGCTTATTTTCATATGATATTTTTGCATTTTAGTATTTGCGGGGGTTTTTTAACCCTTTAAACTGTACATTTTGAAGGAAATATAATGAAGTAAAAATATATGATATGTCAAATACAATTAACCATGTAATATGTGGAAATACACTGCATGGAAAAAAAAAAAGGAACAAACCAGTTGCCACACATCTGCAAGCTCAACATTCCAACCATTATATAATCCTCTTATTCACAATTTCTTAAAGGCATGAACTTTTCCCTCATATGGAGTCTTTTCCTTCATCTTGTTCAAGATACTTGTCAATATAGGAAATAATGTTTATGCTTATTTTTCAGCTAGGGTAAGCTGCTTTGTTTAAACACCGCATAAAAAGCAAACCATTTAAGGAAGGAGGCAGTCCACCTTTTAAGTCAGCTGTTGTGCCTTTATCTACAGACATAAAGCTGTGAATACACAAGATGCACCAAGGCAAATTAAGCTAAGTTAAAAGGCAGCCTTGCCTTTTAGGCAACCAAAAAAAAGTCTGTGATAGAAATAATAAATCATGACATTTGTTGATTCAAGAAAACTTGGACAACACTTTTTTTGTGGTCTTTCCAATACAGTTAAATTCTATGATATGCTGTATTATGGATTACCTCAACCCCAGGGTTCACCATCCTCTTTCTAGTTAAAAGTGTCACCGTTTCTCCATAACCTGTGCTTTTAGTCATTAATACTGAAAATTAAGGAGGTATTTTGGGGAACCCCCAGGGAGTTGCATCACCTATGCCAGAAATTTCCTCCCTTTTGTCAAACACTCCTGACCTAATGGTCAGCATCTAGGGGTTTCTTCTTCCTTAACTCTTTAAATGTCAGGTGATGTATTTCAGTACCTGACAATTACTTGATCATCTTGGCCTTTGAAATTGCTTTGAATAGCAAGATGGGTGTTGATCTCTTCTCCCAAGTGATGAGCAATAGGACAAGAGGAAATGGCCTCAAGTTGCACAAGGGGAGGTTAAGTTTGCATATTAGGAAAAATCTCTTCACCAAAAGGGTTTTTAAGCATTGAGATAGGCTGTGCAGGGAAGTGGTTGGGTCACCATCCCTGGAGGTATTTAAAAGATATGTAGATGTGGTGCTTAGGGACATGGTTTAGTGTTGGACTTGGCAGTGCTGGGTTTATGGTTGGACTCAACAATATTAAAGGTCTTTTCCAACCTCAACCATTGTATGATTCTATGACTAAAAGAACTATTAGAGCTAAAGACCACCTTTGTGGAGTGCCACAGTGACCAGGCTGTCATTCCCAGATGCTTACTTTCTATTTTGAGCCACCCTGTGTTAAAGACACAGTTGTAGTCATTATTGTCTGATGATGTTGAACATTGTGGTTCTCCTCCCTCATTGGGGTAGCGCTCTGTTCTCAACGTGGGCTGTGTGCACTGTCCTGATCATTAAATGAAGACTTGAAGGCAGGTAAAATAAGACATAAGTCTTATATTAGCTGAAGGAGACAGAGTGATCCAAATAATTTTAATACTTTAACGCATGCTGTCACCCCTAGTCTAAACAGCAAATACAAAAAGTCAGATGGTCCTGAACCAAAACGTATGCTCGCTGCTGTATGAGAGCTACAGCAGGGATGTGGATGTGTTTGTCTCCAATTTAACAATACCCCAGAGGACAGTTTTATATTCAACCCTAAGAGATATCAACATAACAGATGCTTTCCCCCTTTAGCATTACAGAGTCCCTTCAAAGTCTGCTCTGGCCCCGATTTTCCAGTGTGGTCAGCTACCCTGAGTCAGCGTCTTGAAAAAACGTGTCCCAAAAGTATTGTTATTCTGTCCTGTTATTCCTTTTTTTTCAAATTTGAATATATGCAAGGCATAGTTTGGCCAGGGAAGTTTAATTAGCTAAGACCACAAATTAATAGTTTAGATTAAATTGCTTGTATCTATCTAACACTGTGATATTTATTTATAGAGTAATTACTATCAAATGCCTGAGATAAAAGCCTTTAAACTAAAAGCACTGTTATCATTCAAATCCATATTTATAGATTTCAAACTCCAAACCTCCAACTATTCTGAGAAAATGTTTAAAGTCATAGTAAGACTCAAAACAAAGGAAATAAATAAAACATTAAGGTTGAATTTGCAGTCATGAGATTGTGAGCTCCTTGGAGCAAAGGCTTTTCTCCTTATGAAGTATCTAGTGAAGTGTCTAGCACACAGTGGGTATTACTCAACATAATTATTATCCTCTTAATGTAAAACTTTCACATCACATTTTCTGTGGCTTTTTTCTTTATTTCATACAGAACTACGCTTTTTGAAAGATTTCTGTCAGACCCTGAGGGCTGTAAGTAAGCCTAGGAGCAATTCTGAGGCTCATGTTTTTAAACATTTGGGGAGGTCTTGGTGCAAAGCCACTGAAATATATGGATGGAAAATGCTAAATAAGCTTTTTTATTTTGGTCTGTATTATGGCACAGACATCACTGGCCTTAACTCATATAATAATACTTCCTGGAATTTTCTTATTTTGCTTTGCGTTTTCTGAACTCCTGTCCAATTTTTCTGAAGGATTCTCTGTATTTTTTTCCTGACTCCTACAAAAATATGAAAAATTTTCCTCTACGTGGTGTAGTCCTTCGCAGGACTTCTCTAGCCTTCTCAAAAATGTGGCAATGTAAAGACTATGTTTTTAAAGGTATTTGGAAATCTATCTTCCAAAGAATTAAGGACAAGTTAGGAGTCTAGCTCTTCAGAGGTGTTGCTGCATGCTGGCTTCCAGTGAAGGCTATGGAGAAACATATTTCAGCTTGACATTGGGAAATTATCAAAGACAAAATGCAACTCTGAAAATCCCCAAGAGGCTCTAGACTTTCAAAATTTCTGGAGGGGTGTTTTTTCCTTGGTATATAATTCTCCACGTTCAGTTTTCAGAAACTCATGAGTTGAGACGGCCTTGAGATTTTGCAGCTGTCTCTGGCTTTTTGATATTTCTCCATCACCTCTCATTTAATGTAATCTTCTCTCTGTTCTCAGAACTCCAACTGGCTTACACAAATCCATGTATGTAAACAATTACATATTTCAATACACCTAAAGAAAATCACTGATATTAGATTAGAGAGAAGTAATTTGCTTAATAAGCAACACAGGCGTTCAAGACTGTAGTCTTTGCGTTAGGTTTCATCTAGTGTCTCAGGCTCCTCTGTGACTGGAGACCATTCTCCCCCCTCTGAACATTTGTCTCAAATTTCATCCCATCAACACAAGTGTGAGCCTTACAAGGGATGGAAACCAACTGGTTGTGAATCACACTGCCTCTGACACAGGTTTTAAAAAAACCACCCGTGGCTATGCATTCTTCATGAACCGTTCTAAGTTTTCGGATTGAGGACATTTACAGTCACAGTGTTGTCACCCTGTCTGAGGAACCTTTAAAGGCCATAGAAATGGAAGAAGCCAGGCTGTAGGTATTCCTGAACGGCCACTCATATGATTAACCTTATTTGTTGACAGAAGGAAAGGCAAGCGCAAGCAATACTGTGATCCTTGCAAATCCAACACCACCTTGATGTAAAATGCTGCCTCCTAAAAGCAGCAGTGACAGGTGAAGGTATGTAAGAAGCAATTGTAAAAAAGTTAGTAAGAGAAGCAACTGTAAAAAAGTTAGTAAGAGTCAGTTTTGCTTGGACCACAGGTACATTTTAGACTTCTGGAAACATGAATTTTGATGAAACCTCTTGGCCATGACAGTTAGAATTATAGTTTAAATTTTAAGAAATGAATATTTACTAGTAAACACATTGAGAAGATGTAAGAGTGCCCTGAAGAATGCACTCCTGATGCATTCACCAAAGTAATTTCACAAAAGTCCAGAATATTCATTCCCAATCATTAGCAAGATTAGGTCAGTGAGCACCAGTTTGCCCTGCAAGATATTTCTTACCAGAACAAGGACAAAACAGGGAAGGTGCCTATTCCAGTGCCCAGTTGCCTGGGAGGATTGAGAGGAAAAAGAGCAACAAAAAGCCGTTGTCCAAACCCACCATATAATACCATACACAGCAGGGCTCACTACAACAATTTCTCAACTTACACTGTAATAGCCTTGACTTTAGTATCTGACCTTTCAGGCTACACAGAAACAATCAGGGGACAGATTATGTCACCAAATAGGAAATCCTGCTGACAACCGAAATCATAAAACAAAGTAAAGACCTTTCTTCCTCAAGAAACTTGCATTCACATTCTCTTTAACAAGTTAGCTCTTTTGAAAATGAGGATCCTGCCAAGAAATAACTGTGTCATACGCAAATACGCTGTTGTAACCAATATCAGTGACTTTACAGGAGTGCAGAAAGATGGGATATGATGTGTTATTTGTTCAACCAGTTCCTAGAACAACCAAGAATTATGCATGATTTGTGGGACAAGCATGCAAATTGCCAAAAGAGGGTGTCAGTTTGACCTCCAGTCACTTTTCCACTTTGGAAAAGCTTAGCTTGATGATAAACACTCAAACCAAGAACTGCTGCACACAGTGCCTGCCTTGATCTGTTGATAAACTTGGGCTACTTTTCAGATCTTTCCTAGTTTAGCAGCTTTTGTCAAATAAAAGAGATTACGTGGAGATTTCTTCTACCAGTCATGGAGGTGTCACTTGTTCACCAACTAGCTGGCAGGTTTTGATGGCAAGTGTGCTTACTTGCTGGAAATTGTTCCTTTTGCCTATGTGACTGGTAATCCACCTGAAGAATGAACAAGAAGTTACTAAGCTACCAAGGGACTACATCTAGAAATGAGAAATATTTGACAGTGGAAAAATATGTGTTTATAGTGTTGTTTGGTTCATTTTTCCAGGGAAAGCCGAAATCACAGAAGGCAGGCAGAGATCACTAAAACTCTTTTGCACATAGATTAACTTGTAATTCACTTACTCATGCATGTGGGAATTCAGCTTCTCAGACCAGCTTCCTTCAGCAATAATATGGTTTATGCTTCTGCTCCTGTGTTTTAATAAAAGTCATGAGATTAAAAATCCTCCCTAGTGACTGCTATCCCAGAGCTGAAATGTAAGAAAATGGATCATATGCGGTACCTAGAAACACAGCAACTGCATTTTTAGAGAAAAATAAGAGATCAGTTGTAATGTGACATGGCTTCTCATGGGATATACTAATCCGGCTCAGAAGAATTAGCTTACTTCTCAATTGCTCCTTCGGGACTTGCAAATAATGCACATTTAAGTGATACGTATTTGCATGGTATCAAGAACAGTGTCATTTATGCTTTGAGGTGTTCCATAATGTAAACTCTAATTATGGAGAAAATTCTAATCACTTTAACATAGCATTATACTAAAGCAGTAACTGTTTTGCAGGAGAAGCAGGAACTTCATTTTGTTTGGTGTTTATACACATTCTGGTCTTGAATTGTAAGAATAAGTCCTGGGCATTGCAGTTAGATAAACAAATCATGAGATTTAGAGGTTATAGCAAATCCCTGCTCCTCAAGGGAGTTAAGTTTTTATTCTCTCTGCCCTAACCAGACAAGTTAGTAAGGTAAATTATGCAGGACTCTGTGCTCTCACTTTTATAAGCAGTGGTGGTATCTTACCCTTGTCTCAGTGCCTCTGATGCTCTTACTCCTTTGAGTAATGCCTGGAAGATGAGCAGTCCCATAACTTCCAGTAACAAGAAGAAGTACTGCGTGTGAGCAAGAGTGACAGAGTGGGCCCTGAGAAATGGAAGAATATCAGTACTGCACGTTGGCTTGCTGCTGCTCTGACAGCTACAGACTTGAGCGTTACTATGGGAGGTCATGTGAAAACCAGATTGAGGGACACACACCCCTTGTATTTCATGAGAGACTGGGAAGAACAACTCAGAGGAGACAAGACAGGCTGTTTAAAACAATGTAGCATTATCTGCTTTAGGTAATGAGTAGTAACACCCAATTTAACAAACATGCTTACTGTAGGAAGCTTAATTACTCTTCGGAATATATTCAATACAAAATTTCTCAAGCTGATTGCTTCAGCTGAATGTCAATGCATTATGTCCTAGCCACTTCAGTAGAAACTGCTGTGTAGCAGCCAAATTTTCTTCTGCTCCGTGACATGGGATGAAAAATTATTTAATGAGTTGCTGCATTTTACATCTGTGTAAATAACTCTCATGTAAACATGCATTACGGATGATCAATGTGGCTTTCCAAGTGCGGAAAACAGTCAGCAGTTCTGACTGCATGAGGTGCTTGAGGGTGTTCTGAGAAGATGGAGGTTTAGAGTGGATTCTACAGTGGTTTATACTGATTTAAGCTTGGCTCGCTACAGACTCCCTCTCCCTTCCAGCAGTCCTTTCACATCTCCTTTCCCCTTCAGCTACCAGTGAAGCTCTGACCCCTCTCCCTGTAGTACTGACCCTGGCACCAGTGGTGCATGGGGCTGTGTAGAGAAGCTCAAACCACAGAAGAGAAGTCACTATGTGTAGAAATATGCAGGGAAACACAGTAGGGGCAAAATTCAAGTATGGAAATGCAGAGAAAGCTTAAGAAGAAAGAAGATTCTGAGAGAGTTAGCTGAGCCTGATGGTATTGCTGGTGAAATGGGTCAGATACCAGTCTGGAGCGCTGAAGGAGGCTTCTGGGGACCTCCTTGGGGACTGAAAAGAGAAGATTTGTGTTGTAGCTGCAGCAGGCAGCAGCTCGGTGGGATGGAGGTGGCACAGAGGAACAGTGTGCATCTGCTACTAAGTGCGGCAAATGGGGCGGAAAGCACTGTGGAAGAGTGAGGACAGTTCTGAGACCTTTTGCTCTGTTTTCGCATAGTCCAATAGATGTTTCACAAGGTTTGCAATTATTTTGGGGAAGGAGTCTTGTTTCTCATTTCTTGTCAGCTATGTAGCTGATTTATATATTTTATATATATATATATCATATGCATTATTATATTGTACATAATACATATATTCTGATTATTTTAAGAATGGAAATCCGTTCCCAGATCTTGTTTTGGCATGATATGCGGGTTCATTTTTCCCATGCAAGGCTGCATCCAGCTTTCACAGGACATGTACTTGGGGTGTAGCTGATGGTAAAACATAAGCAAATTCATGTGCAGATTAGTCTTCTAAACATACTCACATTTCGCTGCTTGAAAAACCAAACGACAGAGTTCATCTTAATTTTTATACATTAAGACCCAACAGATGATGCAGGAAAATAGGTTTTCGTACTTCTGGTCACTGGTCCTGTATGAGTAGCCAAATCACCAAGTTTCCTTATGTATATTGCATCTAATTATGTGTAGCTTCAAGGCATTTAGGATTTAGAACTATCAGCCCTGCCATAAACTGAGCTGCCTAAGATTCTGTTCCAATGACTCTTGGAAGAAAAGAAAAGAGAAAAGGAAAGAATTTCTAGAAGGCAGCAGATGACTTTCAAGACACTAGCTGTTGAACAAATAGGTTTTCACTGCAGACAGCACATTACCAATCTATGTAAAAAAGCCTTAATTGGGTTTTGAACCATGATCTGATCACATTAAAAGCCCTGAATTTTGAGGAGACCTTTACAGCTTGAACAGGAGTCTGCTACAATGAAAGCATTTTGGATTTGCAGAGGTCTTTTTCATAGCCACTTTCAACGGGGAACTGGTGGCTTTGGGGCATTAAGCAGCAACAAAAGCAAGCAAGATGTAATGTGCTACTGATTTGAGCCATCTCAGCTAAATCACAGCAACAGAGGAGTCTGACCAATTAAAGGAGTGTGAGACACTTGGAAAACCTTTGCCTACTCCTGGGGAGAAAAAAACCCCAAATGATATCTTGAGACATTCTACTGCATCACTGATGTTAGGAAATGAAGTTAGCCTTGTTTGTGCCTCAAACTTGTGGTGAGAACATCTCACTAATGGCTAAGGCCAATGGCAAGATGTATTCTGAGGTGGGCTTTCAAAACTCTACATCCCCAACTTGTCTCCCTACAAAAAGTGTATTTCAGTCTCTATATTGCTAAAAAACAACTGATACTGGGAATTATTAGAGCAACAGGCAACATGTATGTCAAAGTGAGAGGATGTTGGCTTAATCTCCCCCAGAGGAAGGAAACAGCTCAACAAATTGCCTTGGCCCAGGGCTCTGCTCCCAAGTACCAAGTGATGCCCACTCAGATGGGACTTGTCAAGTGAAGATAATCCCCTGTCAGAAGACAACAGTTAGCAGGCAGCTTGCTCCCCAGGTCTGTCATATGCCCAGAAAAGTTTGCAGTAATTGCAAAATATGTTTCTGAAAGGGTTTCTTCTATTATGCTTGTCACAACTCTGACATGTTAAGCAGGGACAAAGAGCAGGACAAACATGACGATACCCTAAAGACAAATCGCTGCCCAATTTTCCTCCAGCTACAAAGCACTGGCAACAATCCCAAATTCTCAGCAGATGACACACACACGATACGTCCTCCCGTACCCTAAACCTGTGAGGAGTCTGCCATTTTTACAGCAATTACAATGTTAGGTTTAGTTAGAAGAAGGAATTCAGGACTGTGAGGCATGAACAAATGACAAAGTGAAGAAATTTGGAGTTGGATAACACTCCAAGCGCTCAGAAATCAAAACAGAATTAATTTCTCTGTCTTCATCACTTCTGAGAACATCCCCATCACGGCTCAGTTTGCTGGCTGAAAACCCACTGCTGCCACCCGGTGTTACTCTGCCAGCATTAGCCTGCTTTTACCGGGAGCAAGCACTGGACTTTGCACACCCTGGTAGGAGTTTCAAGACAGGTGTTTACAGCTTCTGTCAGGAGAAAATAGAGGAAAAGACAATGTACATACATATTTAGTGTTAGTATGTAGGATTCTGGCTATCCGAAGCACTGAGTTGTGATGGTCCTAAAAAAGTCACAGGAAACACAAGAAAATAACTGCAGTTGTTCAGTTGTTGTCAGTGAGAAGATACTGGTAGATAGACTGTTTTATTTAATTGCGAATCACACGCAAGTGTATTAAATCTCAAAAAAATGAATGAGGAGCAAGTGACTGACAATAGTATATATTTTTTCATGTAGGTAATCCACTTTCTTTCGAGTTTCTTTTCATGGATTTTCTTCAGCGGCGCTGCTTTGCTAAGCAAAATCTAATGCATTTGTTACAGCCCAGAGGATGAGCTGCAGGTTGAAAGGTAGATTCAGAAGAAAAGCACACATTCATTGTGATTTTCCAGGTGATCGGTAATATTCAGGAGCCTAACTTACCTTGCCCTCCAAATTGATTGTTTTACCCGAGATAATTAAAACCTACATTGTCTGAGTGCAGCAACTGCTTGTGAATGTCAATGTTTTCGCCAGAAGCCTTTTCTCAAGATGATTCACAATGCAGTAGCCGTTAATATGCTGTCCTGTGGGGAGCATGTTGTGATTGAGAGACTTCTGCTCATCAGACCATCCTCATTATTATCACTTCTGCACTGAGTTATTCTTCTGTGACAGGTTTGGTTTCATTTTGTTCAGAGGAAATTGAGCTAAACATTGTTCTCTATCACATTCCCTTGAGAAGGAGCAATGTAAGAATGCAAAAATAGGGAGAAGAAATTCAGCTCTGTAGGGCTTACCAGGCTTTTCTTGCACTGAATAGTAGAGCTGTTTGATTTCTAGAGCATGGGGCAGGTTGCAATAAGAAACCTCCATCATCCTCAGAAACAGTACAGATTGTAGATGTGAAACAAACGGTTAAAAAACTAGTAGCAAAATCATTTGGACTGTATAAAATGCCTCGAGTTCCTACACTCTCCCAGGTCTGCCATCAAATTTGACAAAACCACAGCCAAAGACACAGCTTGGGTAAGACTTCCCTAGCTGACTAAACCAAACTGCTACCTTCCAGGTCTTCAACCAGCGTCAGTGAGACTGCTTCCCTTGCACTGACCCCGGTAACGGATCCACCCTCTAGTGAGTCAATTCAGTTCACTAGGATGACAAAAAGGCACTCACTGCTTTATTGTGTTACCTTGAGCAAGATGCACTGGCTTACTGAAGGGCTAGATGAGCCTTGCAACTAGCAGAAAGAGAGCAAGCAGAGTGGGAAGACTGAAGGCAAGGGGCCAATACCCCTGCTACAGTGCTCCAGTCGTGTAGCTTGTCCCTATCAGTGTTTTGGTTACAAACAGATAAACTAATTGTTAGCTAGAATTTTTGAGACTGCCCTAAGATGTCTTTATTAAACACCAACAAGGCTTTCCTTCTGGGAAGAAAGTCAGAGTAGAGTATGCTGTCAATACAAACTTACATTTGGCTCTGGAATCTGAGCAGAGATTGATGGGCACACCAGAGAAATGGAAATGTCGTCAATGATGCTACTGTGATTGGGGTGATCAACTCTTACAGTTGAGAGTGTGTTTAATTTTTCAGAAGTTGTTTTGACCTTGCCAGCTAAGAAATTGTTCAAGTAAGACATTTACTTGTGAAAGCTTGTGTAAGTCTACCCAACCTTCCAGCTCCTGTATCACACCAGGGCATTTCCATCTGCATATCATTCTCCTTTAGAGGAGAAGGATAACCTGCCCTGACGGGAGTCTTTTTGCTGGTGCCATGATGTTGTAGAGAGGACAGTGACATGAAAAAAAACCACAAGTCACCTGGAGGAGCTGAGCAAGGAACTGATAACATGGCAGCCTATGAAATGACTGGAGATTACAAAAAGTGAATTTGATCTTGTTTAAGCTGTTGACTAGCAATTCAAATTATCATCTCCTTGAGACACAGAATCATACAATGGCTCATGCTGTGCAGACACCTGGACTCATTTGCTCCAATCCCCTTCTCACAGCAGGGTTGATATGAAGCCTGATTTTTCAGGGCAGAGTCAGGTGTGATGGTGTCAAACAAGGGAGAAGCCCTAGGAAAAGACATACTGACAGGGAAAGGTCACAGATACTTTGTAAAGCTAGTATCTAGGTCAACAGAGTGCTATGTAGTCAGCATCTGGACATGGATGCCAAAGAGGACTCCAGGTTATGCAAGAGCTTCCCTACCTGTCCTACTAGCCTAATAGAAGGGAGAATTGCAATACTAACTGAGAAGAAAGATGACCTTTCTCCCTTCATCTCATACGGTAGCCAATGCTGATACCAAACCTGTTAATGCAAATAACTAAAATTCAAACAATGGCCTGTAAGTGGTTCATCAGAGCTCCCATATACCCAGGCAGCTCCTACGAAGTAGCTGAGGCTCAATGTTCCTATTAAGCTTTCAGTGAAAATCAAGTCAAGTCTTCCTTTATGCTCTCCCTTCCTCCCACCACTCTGAAAAGTCAACATCTGAATTCAGGCTCTAATATTTCCATAAAGAAGGGAGGTTCAAAATAACATGCATATAGTTTATAGGCAAGTGAATAAGCATATGCATGATAGAAAGTGAGAGCGCTGAGAACACAGAGATAGGTTTATTTGCAAAGAATGATAGGAAAAGACATTTTTAAGTGTAAATGTGAGTGGTAGAATATGGGTCAATTTTCATGTAAGAATAAATTCTTATGTTGGAATGCTATTCATAAATCTAAAAATGTTTTACAAAGAAGAGTTTATCAGATCCACCTTTTGTTTTGCATAGGAGGAAACTGAGATCCAGACCTCTAGGTCTTTCCTGAGACCCTAGTGTCTAGTGCTAACAGAATGTGAATTCTGAAATCTGAGCACTTGAAAGACTGGAGGAAATCTCTTAGAAAACTCCTTCACTTCAATCAGTTCTGCAAGGGTGGGTCCTGGAATTAACAAGCTTGAGTTCTGTTTCCTGTGTCATGTGCCAGCCTTCATTCATTTTGCAAGACCTTTAGTTACACTGTTTCCATAGAAGCCCTTGCTCTTCTGAAATAAAACGAAAACCTACTACTTCATGGCAAGTTAGACCTATCACAGAAGGAAAAATCAACAGCTTATTTAAGCTCCCATTATTTAATTCAAATGCTATGACTGAACTTCTATCGCATTACAGAAGACACCTGTGAAGATACAGCAAATTAATTAGCAATGAAGGAGCAAATAAAGTGTTAGCAGAGTTCGAGCACAAGCAGTAGCCTTCTCTTAAATACCCATTAACTGTTGCTTCATTGATAATAAATTACAATAGACCGTGTAGGAACTACCTGAATATTGAATAATCTTACGAGGGATGCACAACTAAGAAGTACAAAATGAATTCATACTAACAAGACACAAAGCTTTTGCAATAAGAGAATGATTCAGGAAACAACCTGAAATCAGTTTTTACTGCATTATCTCCATGATTCATGAAAAGACATAAAAATGCAACAGGACAAAGTGTGACACTCGGTGCTAAGCATGGGCATGTCAAAGGTGATCAGCAATAATTTAAGGATCCTTCTTTGTGCCATCCAAAACCAGAAAATGTATCTATTTGGCCAGACACATGCAAACGCCATAACAAGTTGAGAAGAGAAAACCTCTTGGGCTCTGAAGACCTAATAGGCCACCACATGTGCATTACAGGAGAAATAATAACCATGACAGGACCCCAAGCTGGATGGTCTATGAATATTAAACATCTCTAAGCTTTACCTTATGAATAGCTAGAGTTTTTAAGAATGCTGAAAAGGCGTAAATGTCCATGTAACATTTCAACTCACCAGTAGAGGCCACCAGACGCTTCATAAAACTACCAGACCAGCATGGTCATTCAGTTTGCTCATTTCAAAGTCAGTGAGAGCTCTGGGCTGGGTCCCACCAGGGCCAGGCTTCCAGTGGAAGTGCCAGCTTCTTCACAGGTGATTAATTTTTCCTCAGATATTTTTTCCTTACTTTATCTCATTTCTCTCACAACCCAGAATTCAAGCTTATGCCAGATCAAATTAATTATCAAGATTCTCAAATTGAGAACTGGTTGAACAATAGAGCTTAGAGGGTTGTGATCAGTGGCACAGAGTCCAGTTGGAGGCCTGTAGCTAGTGGTGTTCCTCAGGGGTCAGTGCTGGGTCCAGTCTTGTTCAACATCTTCATCAATAACCTAGATGAAGGGACGGAGAATGCCCTTAGCAAGCTTGCTGATGATGCAAAACTGGGAGGAGTGGCTGACACAGCAGAAGGCTGTGCTGCTATTCAGTGAGATCTGGACAGACTGGAGAGTTGGGCAGAGGGGAACCTCATGAAGTTCAACAAGTGCAGGTGTAGAGTCTGACACCTAGGGAGGAAAAACCCCATGCACTAGCACAGGTTAGAGGTTGACCTACAGGAAAGCAGCTTTGTGGAGAATGACCTTGGAGTCCTGGTGGACAGTAAGTTAACCATGAGCCAGCAATGTACCCTATTGGCCAAGAAAGCCAGTGGTATCCCTGCTGTGCATTAAGAAGAGTGTGACCAGCAGGTCGAGGGAGGTTCTCCTCCCCCTCTACTCTGCCCTAGTGAGGTGACATCTGGAGTACTGTGTCTAGTTCTAGGCTCCCCAGTTCAAGAGAGACAGGAAACTACTGGAGAGAGTCAAGTGGAGACCTAGGAGGATGATTAAGAGACTGAAACATCTCTGTTATGAAGAAAGGCTGAAAAGCTGAGGCTGTTTAGCCTGGAGTGCAGAAGGCTGAGAGGAGATCTGATCAATGTTTATAAATATCTGAAGGGTGAGTGTCAAGAGGATGGGGCCAGTCTCTTCTCAGTGGTGCCCAGTGATAGGATGAGGGGCAAAAGGCACAAACTGGAACACAGGAAGTTCCACCTCAACTTCACGAAAAATTTCTTTACCATGAGGGTGACGGAGCACTGGAATGGGCTGCCCAGAGAGGTTGTGGAGTCTCCTTCTCTGGAGACTTTCAAAGTCCGCCTGGATACATTCCTGTGTAACCCACCCTAGGTGTACCTGCTTTGGCAGGGGGGTTGGACTAGATCATCTCTGGAGGTCCCTTCTAACCCCTACCATTCTGTGATTCTGTGATCCCATCTTCACTACCTGTTCCATTGCATTTGCTAAACTACCTCAAGTGTTTTCCTCAGCTTACAAAAACACTGGAGGTGCAATATGGCAAGGCTTGTCTACATGGTGTAGTAGTGAGAAATATGGCATGGCAGGGCTTTCTCTACAGGCAGTGGTGTACAACAAAAACCCAAAGACAGTTCATCTTCTGCCTCCCTCATCCCAGATGTAAGCTGGGGTTTTTAAGGCCTAGTGTCAGAAAACGCAGTTTTCCATTTATGTTCATCACACAGCATCCTGAGATACTCACAGTGTTTCTTGATACCCAAGTAGAACAATTTTCCAAACGTACACACAGGCTGTAAGTCACATTTGCACTGCGTTCATCCAGGTATACCAAAAATTATGTCCACACTTATTCCTCTTCCAGAGATATGTTTGCACCCGTAGAAATGTACTCATTTCAAGGTTTACACTGGTACTAAATAAAGAAACATTAAAGGAAAAGAAATGGCATTTTTAGGACAAATTTCACAGAGATATCTTGGATTTTCACTCCCAGTTGAAATCCGTGCATTGAACTGCAGTCAAGCAGCCAGTTAACAAATACACACCAAGAAAAGAGATTTCTTCTGCTGCCTCTTAAATCCATCCTTACTGGGCCATTGTCTAAATCCAGGGCATATTTGAGATTTCCTACTGACAAATACTGTGCTGCTACATACTCAGATGTCTCCGCTGAGTGTAAAATGTAAAAATGCAGCTGTGTCCTAAGAGTCCAGTAGACAGTGAGACAGGGCCCTTGATTCATTAAAAGATGCTGTCACAGGACTCCCGTAGCTTTGAGAGACTTTCTGTAATCTATTAAAATTCTGTTGCAGGAGGAAGGTGTAAGTGTTCTGTTATTTGAAGCACACAATATATATTAAGGTATGCAAGGAGTATTATAAAGAACAAAGTATGTCTATGATATTGAAATGCCAGACAGGTCAAGAACTGAGTGGGAAAAGCATTAACAATGAGTGATAAAGAGCGTAGACAGCTCATTAATACTGTTTCTGAATAGAATTATTCTGAAGATGAAGCTAAAACCATTTTATAATGTACATCCTCATAGTGAAGTGAGGAAAAAGCATGAGGTATTAGACTTTCTGAGCCAATGTACAAAACATGAGGAATGTCTTTTTGGTAGACAGAGCAGCATTATATCGTCTTGTTCAGAATGTCGTTTCAGTGATGCTTTGAGAAAAATACAAACCAGGAAGAATAAATAAGAATTTTAAAAGCTTATTTTGATTTCACTTTAACATTTATAACTCACTTGGTTTCCATGTAGAATGAATCACACATCCCTACAGTCAAAGTCTGAATGGACCTAAAGTCCAAAAACAAATACAGAGTGTGTGTATGCATGTATGTGAGTTTTTTTCACGTGCTCTGTTAAGTAAATATTATCTGCTCTCAGTAAAGACAAAGGACTGGGAGATTTCTCCTGCTGAAAACAAATCTTTAAAGAATCTGTAACAATTACTGAGAGTTAGCTCTGCAAAATAGCGATTGCTATGCTTAAAACATCTGTATCTTAATTTCAGGTATGATTACACTTCACTCTTAGTGTGAATGCAGATGTAAATGGCTACAACTGATTCTGTTCAAGACCCAAAATAACATTTCTAGGTGTAAGGTACTCCTATGAAGACAGAAAATAGGATTGACCAGATCTAGTTTGTTAGGTTCAGTACTCTACTGTCACAGAATATATCATCACATGCTTTTCTTAAAGCTGGAAAAAAATATTTTCAGAACAGTTGTACCTTTTTTTTTTCTTTTAAAATCTCTGTTCTTAGTGGAAGCCCACATCAGTCCTCATTTCTCTTACAGAACTCAGTTGATTCTAATTTCTAGTCTCAATGCTACCTCTTGGAAACTGTGTCAAAATTCTCTGCTAGCTTAAGTAACTTTTCCTTCTTCTCAGAGTTTACTTCTGTGGTACATGAATAGTGATATATCCCTTCTCAGCCTTGCCTATATCTGACACAGTCCTCTTGCAAAACAGGGTCTTGTAAAATATGATCTGGGCCTTAGATCATACTGGTAGCTCTTTTGTGAGTATGTTCATGTTTTCACACTTCATGCAGGGAACTGATACTGTGTGCAGCTTTTCTGATGAACTGTGCCCATGTCTTGCACAACAGCATCGTCTTTTGTATTGTTTCTGCCAGAAAAAATGTGCCAAAATACATATACTTTATACATGTTTTCTTCATAGCTGTATCTCCCTATGGCAGATCCTGATCTGCCATCTCTAACTGCTAAGACTTTGAGTTTAGATGTTATTGCAACTATTAGTGGTGCATTCCTTACTGTTATCTATGATCTCATTTCTCTTACTTTAGTACTAAATCTCTTTTGCTTTTGTGCATAAGATTCTGGTCCCCCTACCCAGTGCTGCTTATGGCTGTGCCTCCCTGCATTGTGTCATCACGCATGTACTCATTACCAGCACATTTTGCGAGTGCCAGTACTCCTGCTTTGAGTTACTAAATCTAGCTTTGAGGTAGACCACAAATAGCTTCTCTGTGATAATTTCCCTTGCAGAGTGTCTAGCAGTGTAACCGTAGAAGTTAAAAAGCTATCACATATTTAGTTACCATGATGGCTGCTGCCATACAGGCAAAGTGTCACATTGGTATCAGGATGAATGGATTTGGATAACTATTTAAATTAGAAGAAAAAACGAGGAACTTCTAAATTACTGGCAATGACATCAGTGGAAAACAGTATGTATTCACATGAACCCTTTCCCCTTCTTAACACATCATTTAGCCTTAAATTTTCATTGGGCTTGACAAAAATTCAAGACAAAACAAGGTATTTGATACTTTATATCTATAATAAAAACAACATAGCAGAAAAAATCCTGCTCTTTTCTAAAATCAGATTCTAGCATATGAGGTGCAGAAGTTCAGGAGGTTTGGGAAGGAGAGAAACACAAAGAAATAGGCTATCTCATCAAAGCCAAATGTACAAGTCTATAAATCATTAGGAAGGTCTGCAGCGCCCCTGGTCCCCTGTGACTTGGGTTTAAAGGCCATTTTAATTCACTTCCATGAAACCTGGGGATATAAGAAATTATGAAAGAGGTAAAAATGTAGTACTAAAAATGTTCATACCTGTCACTTAACCGTAAAAAATGCATCTAGTATGAGTGCAACTACTGATCTGTCAGGTTATTGGATCCAACTGTGATTCCTATGAAAACAAAGGAGTTGAGAGGGTGGCAAGGGAAGTCCACCAAGCCAGCTGCAATGCCAAATGGGTTTACATCCTGCCTGCTGGAGTCCTCTATTTCTCCTTCCTAAGAAACTCCATTGATGGGTACCTGGGTATCAGAGAAACACCTCAGTTACTCAGACATGACTAAACAGTTCTTGTCACACTCTTGTGCCCTAGGGACTACAGAGAAGACCTCTCATTGCCACCAGGAGTGGAAAGGCTGTTCTACATTGCACCACTCCCTGCCAAGAGGCTGGTACCATTTTCATATTCTTGAAAAGGTAAATTTTTACAAATAGAAATTAGGAACAATTAATAGAATCACAGAATTATAGAATGGTTCAGGTTGAAAGGGACCTTAAAGATCGTCTAGTTCCAACTCCCCCTGCTATGGCAGGGACACCTCCCACTAGACCAGGTTGCTCAAAGCTGCATCCAATCAGGCCTCAAACATTTCCAGGGATGGGGAATCCACAGCCTCTCTGAACAGTCCGTTCCACTGTCTCACCACCCTCACAGTGAAGAACAACTTCTTTACATCTAATCTCAGTCTACCCTCTTCCAGTTTAAAGCCATTACCACTTGTCTTATCGCTGCATGCCCTTGTAAAAAGTCCCTCTCCAGCTTTCTTGTAGGCCTCCTTCAGATACTGGAAGGCTGCAGTAAGGTCTCCCCAGAGCCTTCTCCACTCCACAATGAACAACCTCAACTCTTTCAGCTTGTTTCCACAGGAGAGGTCCTCTAGTCCACTGATCATCTTCATGGCCATCCTCTGGACTTTCTTTAACAGGTCCATGTCCTTCTTACATTGGGTGCCACAGAGCTGAAAGCGGTACTCCAGATAGGGTCTCATGAGAGCAGAGTGGAGAGGGAGAATCACCTCCCTCAATCTGCTAGGCACACTTCTTTTGATGTAGCTCGGCATTCATTTGGCCTTCTGGGCTATGAGTGTACATTGCCAGGTCATGTTCAGCTTCTTATCAACCAACAACCCTAAGTCCATAGGGTGGCTCTCAATCCATTCTCCATCCAGCCTGTATTTGTGCTTGGGCTTGTCCTGACCCAGGTGCACTTGCACCTTGCACTTGGCCTTAACCATGAGGTTAACATGGGCCCATGTCTCAAGCCTGTCAAGGTCGCTCTGAATGGCATCCCTTCCCTCCAGCGTGTCAACTGCATCATAGAGCTTGGTGGTGTTGGCAAACTTGCTGAGAGTGCACTCAGTTCCAGTGTCCATGTTGTCAACAAAGATATTAAACAGCACTGGTCCAAATACTGACCCCTCACGAACACCACTCATCACTGATGTCTACTTGGATATTGAGCTATTGAGCGCAACACTTTGAGTGTGACCATCCAGTCAACTCCTTATCACCGAGTGGTCCATCCATCAAATCCATGTCTCTCCAATTTAGAGACAAGGGTGTCATAAGAGACAGTGTCAAATCTTTGCCCAAGTACAAGTTGATGACATCTGTTTCTCCTCCCTTATTCACGAACTCTGTAATCCCACCGTAGAAGGCCACCAAATTTGGTGACTCTGGACACATTAATATGCTGCTGTGATATATAAATAACCCCAGGGACATAACCCCAGAACACACAGAGAATAGCTAGTCACTGCTGGATAGCAGACAGAAAAACAGTCCCTCGTAACAACTTGGGATTGATCTGGGCTTGTACGTCAAAGGGCAAATAGAATGGAAGTAGCAATTTCATTACTATGTCTGTCAAAAGAATGTATTAATTGATCCAAATTCTCTACTGTCTTTAATGGATTAAGCTGCCAGAGAAAATTAATGCGTCACAAATTTGGGTGAATTATAGGCTAGGATGCTCACAAGCTTGTCAGAAGAAAAATGGTCTCTTTACAATGAAACTGATGGCTAAGGTTAGTTCCTCCAAGTGCTAAAAAGAAATCTTGCTAAATGAACAGCTTTAAAATACACATTTTAAAAATACCAAACAACCAAACCAAAAGGAACAAACTAAAGAAGTCTCTCTCTTATCAATTTTTACTTTAAATTCTGTGCTTTCAAATTTAGTATTTCCTTTCATAAAGATCTGAAGAACAACAACACTACAGAATGGTATTTAAAGGAAAGGTGCCTTCTGGGTGGACTAGAAGAGTGCACAACAAAACATACCATTACTTATATGTGGAGAATTCCCAATATTTCTTACAACATAAGAAAATTCTGTGCATAGAAATAGTGTCCCTTTGTGGACAAATCAAGTAGAAACTGAAAAAAATCATGCTCATAGTGGTATCAGTAGGACTTGCTTTCTCTGTGTAGTTCAAGGCCTGAGCTTCTGACAACTTTACAGCACTCATTAGTGCTCAAGAACAGGCAGGGACCATGGCTGATACAGTGAGGTGTGCATGGATCCAATAACTGAATCTTTCATAAGGAATGGTATTTTCTATACCACTGCTGTACCCTCTCCTTATAAAGGCTTTATTTGATAGCCTTTCTTCCTCCACTGTCACATATTTGAGGCACTGCTTGTTGGGATTTTGTAATTTGGACATAGAGAGAAAGCCAGAGAGAGTGGGGACTGAAATGATATAGTCTTTTGATGTGTAACGTTATTTGTCACTCTTCACCCAAAGCAGCAGAGGTCTGGAAAATGTTAACTGTCTGGAAAATGTTTTCCTACCTCTTAACAAAAAGTGCTTATGAAGTATGGTCTGCCAGCAAGTCAGATTTTGGTGCAAAAAAGGTCATACAGGACTCAAACATTTTTATTGATAAGTCTTGCAATGAAGCTTCATAGCTAGAGTCAGCTAACTGCTTTCCTTTATGCAATCAACTTCTTACTGGAACTACACCAATGATCATATGCCAAATTTTCCTCTGTGAAATTCCTGCCCATGGGGAGTTGTTACAGAGGATGTTCAGTCAAGATACTTGAGCCTTAAAAGGAAATGCAACTATAATGGAAAAAAAAGAAATCTTGGTAGGGTTCTTGCCATCTGCCTTTAGTCTCTCTTACGGCACAAGCAGGGTGTGGGAAAGCACCCACACCGGTAGGGTGGGAAAGCACCAGCCGTGGTTCCTAGGGAAGAAAATCATGCTGGCTGCCTGGGGTCCTGCAGCACCCTTCCAGGATGGGGAGGGCTGGGATGATGCAGGGGACCTGGTGGCTCACTAGTGGCTCACTTCTTTCACAGCTGGAAGTCTGGATTTTCCAGAAGCTCCTGGATGAAAAGAGCTTGTTGATTGTTACAGGAGAAGGCATGTAGGCTGCATTTGAGCTACTCAAGCATGACTCACAAACCGTCCACCCTTTTTGTGAAACTTACAAGCTCATTGAACTCCCCTTGTTATTTTGTACTGCCTAACATAATGTTAAATAGGCGGTTTTAATTTAAAGTCATCAGCATTGGGGTGGGTTAACCTTGGCTGAGCGCCAGGTGCCCACCCAGCCGCTCTATCACCCCCCCTTTCCTTCCTCTCTCCCTCCTCAGCAGAGCGAAAAGAAAGGGGAGGAAAATAAGATGTGAAACAAAAAGCAGTTTAATCATAATAGAAGCAAAGCTAAGCAAATCCGTGTGTGGAAGCAAAGGAAAACAGTTATTCTCTAATTCCCATCAGCAGGCGATGTTTGGCCACTCCCTGGGAAGCAGGGCTCCAAGACGCGTAGCGGTTGCTCTGGAGGACAACAGAACGGCCCCACTCTCCTCCTCCTTTTCCCTGGCTTTATAGCTGAGCTGATGTCATATGGTCTGGAATATTCCTTTGGTCAGTTGTTCTGGTTGTGTCCCCTCCCAAGATCTTGCCCACCCCAACCCACTGCAGGGGGAATTTTGGGAAGATCCCTGGTGCTGTACAAGCACTGCTCAGCAGTAGTCACAACACAGGTGTGTTATCAACACCCTTTAGCTCCCAGCACAAACCTTGCACCAGGAGGGCTGCTATGGGGAAAACCAGCTCAGCCAGACCTACTACAATGTCATAAGCTCCCATGACACCACACACACTCCTCGCTGTTAATGGTGGTGGCATGTCTGAAAGAAAGCAGGTGGACAACATCACGAGGTTTCCTGTAGCCTGGGGAAGCCAGTGATAGATGCAGTTTAGAACAAGTCTCTGGTTGCTCTAACACTGAATATGAAAAGAGTACTCTACAAGACTGGGTCATGGTGAGTTCAAAGGTAACTTTACTCGCTGGATACTCACTCAGCATTACATTAAAGTCACAAACTGGGCTGTGACATATGTTACATACCAAATTTGCCAGTTGTGCAGTTTGGATTTACCCAGGCCCTCTCTGCCCCATTTTTAGTGTGGCTGAAACAAGAGATAGATAAAGCATTGGCTTGCAAATTTGTGACATAATAATTTTAGAATAACCATAGTGTAAAAATATATATATATATTTATTAAATGGATAACCAGCATATATACTGTATTTTTGAGAAAAGGCAGAATCGTATTTCACAGGTTTATCAGCCTAGTCACAAATTATTATATTAAAACATATCCATTATTGGGAAGGTTCTTGTTCTTTCTTTGTTAATATTTCAATGTTATTATGCATATGCAAAATAGCAGGAACAGCTGAACTTGAAAATGTCAAAACTGAGCGGGGTTCACAGCCTACACCTAAGTGGGAAACTGTGCAACTCCTGAGAATGTTTGTTCACGTTCCCGTCCCATACTCTATCTCACTCTGTAATATCTCTATTTTTTTGTTTGTACCTGTCAGATTTCTGCTGATACCTCTGAAAACATGTCATTGCATTACATTTCAAACAGGGATATGGTTTTGAATCAGAGATTTTTTAATACAGTTCATGAAATTTCATTAGTTCTAAAGCCTGCTATTAGCTTAGGTCACTGTTGCCTCATTCTGGTTAAGTCAGGGTTCGTACTACAGATCTAACTATAGCTATAAAACCAAAAGCAACAGCTATTTTGTGTGATTCTACTCAGGATCTGTTCCCAGGGATGGCCGATGTGGATGAATATAACAAATAGCCATCTCTCATGAGAGGCATTTACACAAAACAGTTTGGTCACAAATAATTAACTTTCTGAAGTCAGTTCAAGGTATAGTTCTGTTATTTAGTCTGAAATACATCTTTTATACTTAACCTAAGTCATTAAAGCTATCAGATTTCACTATGGAACCACAGGGTGGCTTTTGTGCAGCACAATTTTGACAGAAGATAGTGGACCATATCAACTCAACATATTAAGAGGAACTTGCATCTTGTATCTCATAGAGCCCAAGTTAGCATTTACAGGCTAATTTTGGAAAAGACTTCAGGAAGAAAAACACACTAAAAAGTATAAAGAAGGTAATTTTCGTATTATGATGTATGCTTCAAGGGAGGTTTAGATGAGATATTAGGAAGAAATTCTTTACTGAGAGAGCGGTTGGGCACTGGAACAGGCTGCCCAGGGAGGTGGTGGAGTCAC
>JAVSBS010002884.1:15158-32700 GCA_033124195.1 Coracias cyanogaster
CTTGGTAGTAACTCTAAACATGGAGCGTTATCACTGCTAGAAGCAGACACTGTCTGCGAAAACATGCTGTGAACTTCGGAAAGGGCAGTGAGTTAGAAGAGACTGAGCTGAAAAGTAAAATCACTGAACAGAATTAGTTTGGTTCTTACCCAAACCAGGACATATTCTTTATCATTTATGTTTTAAAAGTTTGTTTAAAGATGGTTTCTCTGTGTGGACATTAATCAAAAGTGTAGCTATACATAGTTGCTAGTGGTATCAGCTAGTCTTAGCTCTGTGTGCTATTTCAAACAGCCAAGAAATGTTTTCTTGCATTACTAGCCAAAGATTTGCAAAACACACATTTTAAGTGTATTGGTTCTGTTCTTCAAGTCTACAGCTTAAAAGCTCTTAGCATGAAATAGTATCTTATTATATTTATAACTTTGGGCTTCAAAACTGAAAAGGAAATATTATGTCTTGTATAGAAAATTATGTGCCTCTTTTTAAAAAAAGGCAGGTACTCACTGATTTTTTTTGGATTCTGTTTATGTGCTTGACTGGCAGTTACTGCTTTTTTGGAAAAGAAAATGTGAATTACAAGTACAGTTCATACAGTACTTGCTTGCTGGCTTCTCAGTTCTTTTTCTCCTTTGATAGGACCATGAGTTGAAGAGAGTAGAAATAGCAGTCTTAAAAGGACATTTTTATTCTTTTACTGCAGGGAAATAAAATAAATAGCTGTTGGAAACCCCAGAGCAACTAGGCTGCCTGAAAGTGAATGCTCTCTGCTGTTCTGTCCTGTGGCCAGTCTAGTAATGGGTTCAGATCTTTGGTTCAGCGTGTTGCATTCCCATCTCGCTGGGGCAGCTAATTGGTGTGAAGGCTATCTTTGTTGCTACTTACATTTTTTTCTGGATGTGAAAAGCTGTAATTCACAAATTTCTTATCAGTTCTGCAACCAAATTATATGCTTCAGTTAAAAAGACAACAGCCCTGAGATTTATTTTTGCTACAAACATGCAGTTGTGTTATTCACATGCAGTTGCTTTTCTGGAATAATCACGCTTCTAGTCGTGTTTCCGTATATATGTGAAGCTTTCTGTATGTCTTTTTTTTCTAGGTGAATAACCTGACACTTGGCTATGTTAGTGCATATTTTATTGTGCCAAGCTTATCAGGTGATCCAGACTACTCTGTAATATGTTCTCATTATTTATCACCCCATTAGTTTGTGTGCCATGTGCAAAATTTATTAGTAATTTTATAGTTTTGTCTGTGAATTGGTAACATTGAATAGCATGGGATTGAGAATTGCTATGTGAAGGGGCTGGCTAGGAATGTTGTCCCTGTTTGTTAAAATTGTGTTACAACTGCAGTTAAAATTAGTGGAGTTTGGTTTTTTTTAAACTCGTTTTGTTTACTGTAAGCGTAATCAGACAAGCATGTAAAAATACAGTACAGAAATTCAGGTAGTCTCTTAAGATCTTTCACATTTATGATAAAGCCAAGTATTAAATTGATCTTATTTATTGGACTAGGAAGTTGCATTAGTGGCTGTGAGTCTTACTAAATGGATTTATGTCCAGAGATGGTAGTTTGATTACTTCTCTCCATTCCCCCTACTCTTCCCTTGCTTCCTTTCTGTGCTATTTTGGACTATATCCTGTTTTTCAAGATCTAGTAGAAGTTATATCTGTAGATTGCTCTGGATTCTTGATCATATCATGAAACTCTTGAGTGCAGCTTATCAGGGTTTCCTGATTTTAAAATATTTAGTATAAGTTGTTTTAATATGTTATAAGTATTGGAAACTGAGGGAGTTTTGTTACATTGATACGTCTTTTGTGTTTAGATTTAGAGCAGAAATATTATTTAATATCATGGCAGAAAAGGCTGAGATGTTTAAGGTTTAATGTTTCATATGGTGGTTGCTAGGATGTTTAAAATGTGTTAATTATGAATGATAATCATACATGTGTACTAGGAAATAAGTATTAGCTAAAAAATTAAGGATAATCAATTAGAATAAATTTGGAGACTGTTTTAAATGAATTGCACGAAGAAAAAAATATTTTGAGATACATCATTCTATTTTTTTAGTATATTGTAGCATGTTTATTCAAAACTGAATTTTAAGTGCAGGAAACATGAGGTGTTGTTTTCTACCTGCATTAGTATACAAACTTATATATTCTCCTGAAGCAGCTTTAAACACTCATTACCCTCGGAAACTGAACCTGTTTCTGTCACCATCCAGTTTTTTTTCTGAACCACTGCTCATTATTGTTATAACTAATAGAAAAACCTTTCAATGCCAGTACAGAAATACAGTTTACATATGTCTGTTCTATGAAGAATATTAATTGGCCAGAATTATAGACTGTACCATGCACATCCTCATGCAGAGAAGACACGGAGATGAGTACTACTATGTAAACTTAGATGTCTGGTCTGTAGTCTCTTTCAGACTTCGTAATACATTCTCTTCTGTACATTCCCAGAGCTTTTCATTCCCCTTTTATAGAGTGCTTCAGCAACTAGTAGGAAGCCATTGATACTTCAATGCGCAGGAATTTTTATATTTCCTCTAATCTCTAGAGCTTTGCTGTAAAAATTCACATCTTGCTGAGAAAAGCCTTCAAATAAGATAAAATCTTTCCTAAAAAGGTCTAATAATGTAACATCTTGCAATTAATAGCATTTGGATTAAATGCTTTAAGGAACAAACAAGGTTCTTAAAGTGTTCTGAATGGTGAACTTTGCTATATAGCTTGGATGGCTGTAACTGTTACATCCATTTTAGAATCAGATGAACAGCTTGAAGTACTTGATATGGCCATGACCAAACTACAGATTTAATAATTGAAAGTAATTAACCAAGAGCATATAAACAGTCTTTGGTGCAAACTTTAGACATACCATTTTCTTGAAGTAGTGATAAGTAGATGTGATATAACAATACTCTATAATCTATGGAGTAATTATTAACTGCAAATACATGTATTCTTTTTAATCTAGAACATTATTTAAATGTAAACATTAAACCATGATTTGTCCTTGCTTATAGTGTTCTACTGCTGCCTGTAAAGGACTGAGGTTGCAGTTGGATCCGTAATATCAACTCAATCCTAATTTGCTATATTACCAAGAACACATTTTTTGGGTTGCAGAAGGGCAACCTCCTATAGAAGTAAACTGTAGCATAATTTGAAAAAAAGTATAGCATTTTGTTGCTTAGCAGCATGAGATTGAATCTGACTCTATCTGAAACATATGTATAAGTTCTTAGATCTGTTGGGGGTTTTTTGTTTGATTTTAGTTTTGGGGTTGTTTCCTGTTGTAGCTCATTCTTCTAAAACAAGTTGAAAGAAAGTCGTGTCCACTTCTTTGCAAGAAGTGAAGAAAAGAATTAGAGAAAAGGTGTGTATAGTAAGTGAAAGTCGTAGTCCAGAACACTGAAGCAAATTTTAAAAGAGTTGTTAGCATTTTCTCGATAGAAGTGACTTACTAAGTTTGCTTTTCTTAGGCTTTCCTACGTTTACTGTTGCTTTTTTATTTGCTTGACTGCATTACATTCTTAGAAAGTCTGTTTTTATTTTTTTACTGTTCTGACCAAAATTCTCATCTCGCAGCATAAAACCCCACATTATCTAGCTACTTGCCAGTGGCTTGAATGTAGTTTCTTGAACACTTCAAAATATTTAAAACAATAATTTATGTAATAAAATTGCAGGGTCTCTAAATTTTATGTCTTTGTCATTGAGGATAGTATTTCATACCAGTTGAACCAATGCCACTCCCACTGGAAGCTCCTGAGAGTTGAAGGAATGGTTGTAATGGGAGAGAGGCCCAGTCTTGCTGAACCTGTCCATGATAGTGGCCTGAAATGCCAACAGAAAAGCATGGCAGTTAATTGTCGTAATACTATGGGTAAATTGTGCCTGACAAATTTGGTGGCCTTCTGTGATGAGGTTACAGTGTTGGTGGATAAGGGAAGAGCAATAACGTCATCTATCTGGACTTGTTGGAAGCATTTTACACTGTCCCACGTGACATCCTTGTCTCTAAATTGGAGAGGTGTGGATTTGATGGATGGACCGCTTAGTAGATAAAGAATTAGCTGGATGGTTGTACTCAGAGTTGCGGTCAATGGCTTGGTGTCCGAATGGGGACAGGTGAGCAGTGGTGTCCCTCAGGGGTTAGTATTGGGACAGGTGCTGTTTAACATCTTTGTTGGTGATGTGGACAGTGGAATTGAGTGCACTCTCAGTGAGTTTACTGACGACACCAAACTGTCTGGTGCAGGCAACACACTGGAGGGACAGGATGCCATCCAGAGGGACCTTGGCAAGCTTGAGAGGTGGGTCAATGCGAACCTCATGAAGTTCAGCAAGGTCAAATGCAAGGTCCGGCACGTGGCTCAGAGCAATCCCAAGCACAAATACAGTCTGGGCAATGAGTGGATTGAGAGAAGTCCTGAGGAGAAAGACTTGGGGGTGTTGGTTGATGAAGAACTCAACATGCAGCAACAGTGTGCGGGTGCAGCCCAGAAAGCCAACTGTATCCTGGGCTGCATCAAAAGAAGTGTGTTCAGCAGATCAAGGGAGGTGATTCTCCCCTCTACTTGGCTCTCATGAGACCACACCTGGAGTACTGCGTCCAGCTCTGGAGCCCCCAATACAAGAGGGACATAGACATGTTGGAATGAGTCCAGAGGAGGGCCACAAAGATGATCAGAGGGCTGGAACACCTCTCCTATGAGGACAGGCTGAGAGAGCTGGGGTTGTTCAGCCTGGAGAAGAGAAGGCTCCTGGGAGACCTCACTGCAGCCTTCCAGCGTCTGAAGGTGGACTACAAGAAAGCTGGGGAGGGACTTTTTATGAGGGCTTGTTGTGATAGGACAAGGAGTAATGGCTTTAAACTGGAGGAGGGGAGATTTAGATTAGAAATTGGGAAGAAGTTTTTCACTCTGAGGGTGGTGAGTCACTGGAGCAGGTTGCCCAGGGGGTTGTAGATGCCCCCTCCCTGGAAGCGTTCAGGAGCTGTTGGACGGGGCCTTGCATAAGCTGGTCTAGTGGCAGGGTGGTTGGAACTAGATGATCTTTAAGGTCCTTTCCAACTATTAGCTGCTTTTGTATGTGAGGCGTTGAGGGCTTGCTTTCTTGGTGCTGTATCTTTGACATTTTTCTCTATTTACTGTCACATGAGCTAAACACTTCTCCTTCAGAGCAGGAACTGAAATTAACTTTCCTGTTTGGTAGCCAGAACTAAATGTATGATCTGAAGACCTGAGTTCTTGTTACGTTATCTGGGAAAAAGCATCATATACCTTAAGTAACCAGTGGTACACTATGTAACTCTTAAATGCCCCTCAAATTATTGGCAGGTAAATGTCTTTTAGAGAAGGATGCCTATTGCTGCTGTCCAGTTCCCTCTTAGAATCTGACCATCAATTATTGTCTTCAATTAAGACAGTCCTTTGAGTGATGAAGAGGATTTCCTTGGGGTTTTCAGAGTCTTTTGGGACATTACTCCATGTGGAAAGTAGTTAATATGTTTTGAATATGTCAGTTTTGTTGCCTTGATGTGCAGGCCAAATACAGTGTTCTTAGCCTTAGCTTGAATACAGTTTGCTTTGATTAGTTCCTTGGGCTCCAAGCTTGGCATTTCAGTGAAAATTTTATATGGAGAAAATTTTATAGAGCAAAACTTTTGATGGAAGGGGTCAGCTTTAACCAGAGAAGCCTGAGGAGAGACTTTACATCTAATCACCTGAAAAGGAAATCTGAGAAACATAAGCTTAGGCTACCTTTTACACTGGAAACAGTTCAATGTAGTCAAATTCTACTCTACATCAGTATGTCTGAGGTTCAGGTACGTGAGAAACTGGTGCCATTGTCCAGTTTTTTGTTTGGAATATTTGTTGTGGTTTTTTTGAGGGGTTTTTGTTTGTTGGTGGTTTTGGTTTTTTTTTTTTTTTCAAGAGATTAAAAAATCCACATTATTTTGCTGTAACAGAGCTATATTTTTTAAAAAAAGAGCTGTTTGTGTCATTAAGCCTTCTATGTCTACTTGTTTGGTTTGGGGATTTTTTTTTTTACTAGTGATGGGAGAAATACTGAATTCTCTATACCTGTTTTTGAACTATCCCACATATATGAGCATTTTTTATTCTCTTAACACAAGGTGTAAATACATCATTTTCATTTCTGAGGTTGTTAAACTTCATTTCCCCAAATCTTATTCACATTAAGGCTTCAGTCTTTGAATTTTCTTCAGAACTTCAAGTATTCAACCAGACTTCTTCATAAGTTCACCAGCGCTTTAAACTATAGGTGGAAGACAGTAAGATCAGGCGATCACACCTTTAAGTCTACAATACAGATTATATTCATCTGTTCAAGGAGGAGGAAGAATTGTTGCTTAAAATCAACATTTTCTGCAGCACTCCTCTACGATCTCTTCAGCACGGAATGCTTTGTAGCTGGTACTTGAAGACCTGAATGCATTTAGATGACTCCTTTGAGACCATATTTAAGGGGTCTGCCTGCCTTTAACCTGACAAGAAGTGGTGATGCTTTCTTTCGGAAGTTCACTTTCTGTGCTTTTACTGCTTGCTTAGCTTAATGCGAATGGTAGGTTTAGGAGTGTCTTGTACAAAGTTAAGTTGTATACCATTTAGTAGGTGTAGCTTAGCAACACTTAATCTCAACCCTAGGCTTTGAAGTTATAAAGGAAAACCAGCTCCTGAAAAAAATTGAAGTATGTTTCAGGACACCCCTCTTTATTGTTCATACAACATTGAGGGCAAATAGAATTGTGTATTTCCATGGATGTTTGCGGTGTTCCATAAACTTAAGCCGCCAAGTGTCTTAATTTCAGCTGTATGAAGTGGACAGATCAATGAATAAGGTTGCCTGAAGTAACCTGTTTTTCAGCGAGAATAGTTTTGGTTCATAACAGTGATAATTACTCAAAAACTGCCTTTAATTGTATCACTTAGAAATTAATTGCTTTGAAATAATGTGTTGGAGCCTGATGCAGTTGACCAAGTCCCATGTACACTGACTCTTTATCAGGAGAAGGAATCTAGATGAATTAATTGCCTTGGTAATTTTAACTATTTGAAATAACCTTTTCTCTGATTGCTGCTTATCAGGAACTTTTTTAAACCTTGAAAGTTAGACACTTTTTGCTCTACTGAGTAGTAGCTTAATGACAAGTTTTTAATTAATCGTTGAATACATTTCTGTTCTAGTGCATGTAAGTGTTAATGTACACATTGCTGAGACCAACAGTTTTATATTCTCATTATATAAATAATTTCCTCTTTTGTAAAAGACACAAGGCACAGAGAAGAAGGAAAATGAGAAATGTGTGGGGGTGTGTATAGATAGATTTTAACTACTGAATTAGGTCAGTGTTACAGTCTGGGGGGAGATGTTTCTAGATGAGAAGGCATTCTGATTGAAATAAAGGAATAGGATAGAAGGTTAGATTCCTAAGTGTAGAATTTTTAGACTGGGATCATGTCACAATCATTATGATGAAGCAGTATTTATTAGGATTTTAAGAAGGCAGTTTGCAGAATCCTTTATGAAATACATCTGTGATACCTTTCAACCTAAAATTTGTATTGCTGCAGTTAAACTTTTTAGCAGTATAGCACTTAGGTTGAAAAAGCACATCTTGTGTAAGGTCTCGTTTAAGATAGATTCATATTCTATGAATAATGCTGGAGAAAAAGTAATTTTTGAAATTCTTATCTGTTATTCTGCCTGGAAGCAGAGATCCCTCCCAGAGGGCAGTGCCATGTCCTGTCTCCTTTGTGCAATCTGCTGGTGCTCTGTTGGAACGCTACTTGCAGTGTGTGATGTCTTCTAAATGGGGAGTCAAAAAAACTACAGTTGTCTTGTCTTAGTGTTATAAAATTACAAGGAGTCAGGTGAAGCAGAAGCTGACCTTCACTTAGAATTAGTGGTGGATCAGGGTGACATAAGGAGATGGCAAGTCGGAATTTGCTCAGTTGGCAATCAAAAGCAAATGTCAATGGTGTTCATGGTGTCCACGGAGTAGTGAGCTTGTCATTTAATAGGCATCTGTCTCCATCGTACACCGTATCAAAATATCCATTCAAAGCTTTGGATAAAGGTGGTTTTCTTTTTCTAACATGACTGTGTGCCGAATCAAAAATCAAATGTAGTAGAAATGAGACACACATGAAAATTATTATAGTCTCCATTAGAATTCAACTGGGTACAGGCAGTGTGAATTGTTTCTGTTGGATTGTCTCTACAATGAAAACCAAGGTATCACTGCATCAGTTTATATTTGTTTATATTTAATCAAATGAATTATAAATATCTGTAAAACTTCTTGAGCCAAACTCCATTGGTGAGTTTTAACTCTAAAGAATTCAAATTGAATGGTCTGAGTTAAAGAAGTGCTGGGAATTTGAAATGTCATTGTTAATCAGTTCTAGAGAGGTTAAAGCAGTAGTGTGTTCTCTGTGGGAATGCATGTGATTTGATGTTTTTTCTAAAACATAAATGGTTAAATCAGTGGCTGAAAGCAGGACTGGTAAACTATGGCCTTTTGTTGGTTTTAAATGCATAAATTGGGTGATCATTTGTGCTTACAAAAATGTTTGTGTACTCTGCAATTAGAAGGAAAACACCTGAACATGGGTATCCTTGCAATTTAGAATGTGAGGGTACTACAGGAAGCAATCAGACCATTTGTTGGAGGTGGAGTGTTTTTGGTTAGCGGCAGCATAACTTGAAGTTTGTTTTGTATCTCTGAGGACATCACACAAATGGAGAAGGGGAGAAATGATGAAGAAACTTAAGAAGTTGGCCATGTCTCTTGCACATGGCTAAGCCAAGTGAGCTTCTCTGGAGGCCCTGAAATACGCTTTTCTAGGAATGAAAATTAAGTAATATACATAGAATATTGTGATTAGATTCTTAAACAGTTACTAAATAAGAAGAGGAGAAAGATATGTTAGTCCTTTATGTAAATGTTCTGGTTTTACTAGTGTCTAGAAGATTCTATATATTTTTATTACACAGATTTTGTTTTACTCTGTGAACTTCCAAGATTTTGAGTAAGTTGGTTATTTCAGTAGTAGTTTTCTTGTGGCTCCTGTTCGAATTAGGACACTCACCTTGAGCTGAAAGGAGTTTACAAAACTGCTATGCCAAAACCCTCAACTAAGCATAGAGGCAAAATCTGAGGGTAAATTCACACTAGCATAAGTCAGTCTAACAGGAGAGCTGCAGTTTTGTCCTGGCTCCCTAACTAGCATTCGGATGAGTACTCCCTGGCCTTGCAGTGCACCGGTTCAGATAATTAAAGAAACTGAAAAATAATCAAAGTCTTTGTAAGTTTGGGGGTTGGTTGTTGTTGTTATTGTTTCCTTTAGTACTCTGATCTGGCTCATTTCAAGATAGTTCAGCTGAAAGCATTAGAGTAAGAAAGAGATGAGATTGAAGCAGCTGCACTTGATGTAAGTCATTGTGGAACCACAGCTGCCAGTGGTCACTTCGTTCTGCAGTTTAAGCCAACTTAAACCAGGATTGTGGCTGAAAGGTGCTGTTTCACCCTTTTCCTGCTTCTTTGCTACCTCACTCCTTGTGCCAGCACCAATTTTTGTGTTTGTGAACCAGACCTATTGAGGAAGAATGGTGGTGATTAAGGAAGGTTTTATTGTGGTGGTAGCTACTTAGGGCTGTTGAAAAGTACAATGTAAGTTGGCAGAAGTTGTCATTGGTTTATGCAAGTACCTAGAAGCCTCAGTCAGGTAGGGCAGGGGAACTGACTGCATTGAGCTGCGCTGTGTATTTGTATACATGTGCGGGTGTGTGTATGTATATGGCAGGAAGCCTAGTCTTGCTAATACTTTATTCTCAGTGATCTTTCTAAACATCAATAGAAAACAAATACTTAGGGGGGCATTTAGAAAACAGCACCAATTAAAAAAAGTTCATTTTTTAAATTGCATATAAAAAATCAGTTTCTTCCTAAAGAAAATTTGAATTGGTAATGCCTTTGTTCTGGACTTAGCAGGCTTACTTACTACTTATTCAAAGAATACAGTTTGTTCAAAAGTGAACATTATTTTGATGACAGTATTAAAGATCTTTAAATTTAGTGCTGTTAATGTTGGAGACTGGACAAGGTGAAATAGCGTATCCAGTCAACATTTTTATTGCATATTTAACAGCCTGCAAAGTTGCACAATTTAGGAAAGGATTTTAAAGTATCTGGGAAAAAGATAACCGCATTGAAAATTAGTCTGAGATGAGACATAATAATACAACACAAGAATGCATAGTGTTACAGCAGAAATTTCACTGTTAACTTTCTAACATGAAGCTTTCGCTGACTAAATCAGGGACTTAGCACTACCAAATGAATCTTGCTAAAAGTTCATACAGTTCTTTCTATTACTCTCATTGGCTTTTGAACTTCCTGAGTACCGTTGTTGGTTTATGTGGTGCTTGGAAGTTTGAGTTGCTCTGGAAAATTACATCTCGTCTTCAATAGTTTTATAGTGCCCTGTGATACAGAGTGGAATTGCTGTTATAATTTAATGCAACCTTTTTGTATTCTGTGTTGGTTTCTGTATTTAACCCAATGAATTTGAAATACATAGTGATTATTGAACTGTTGGTATATTGTGATTAGAAGATCAAAAAATAAATCTGATGTTAGAATTTTCTTCATATAATCCACTAAAATACTTGGTGTGGATGTGGTCACTTTGTAGTGGGCCTGAAAGGCCAGTGGACCCAGGCACCTGGTGGAAGAAGGGAATACAGGTCAAATGCTTTGGGTAAATACTGCTGTGCTAATAGGAGAAGTTTGGCTGCAGGGTCTCTATTACCGAGGTGGAATCTGTCTCTACCTCCCTGACTCAGACATCTGCAGCTAGACAGTGTTAGGAGAAGAGTTGGCTGTTTATGCGCAAACAAGTCATTTCTACATAGACCTTGATTAGCACCTTGAGTTCAAATTGAAAATCTATAGCAATTCAAGCACAACAGAGTCAGAGTAAACAGCTGCATTTTGGATGTATCAGTTTTTCAGTGGTATAGAGCTAATTATTGGTGTAATTTTTACTTTGAACATTAAAATCATGTAAAATATTTCAAAAGTTACCTTCTGATGTCATTTGTACTCAATAAAAAGAAAGACTAGAAGAAAAGATTATTTATAACAGTGTATTTGTTTTTGTAGTGTTCTTTGCCAGGTGTGGATTACGTTTACATGCATATGTCAATGTGGTTTTTTTGCCTTTTTTTTTTTAGGTTATGCAATGGTCTCTGCAAGATGGCATGTTCTTGAGTTGGAGCTTTTTAGGGCAAGCATATGCTGGTACTTCAACTTTACTAAGCGGACTATAATTTCTTCTCTCACAACAACTACATAAGCAGACAAAATTGCAAAGATCTGCCCTGTGTCGAGTATGACAGCCACGACTCGTGGCTCTCCAGTAGGAGGGAATGATAGCCAGGGCCAGGCTCCTGACGGACAGTCCCAGCCTCCCCTCCAGCAGAATCAGGTATGACATTAACAATTAAGTTGTCTAAAAATTAAGAGGTTAGTTTTTTAGAAATAGTGTTTCTGAATTATTTGAGTTTGTATATTCCTAGAGATGTCTAGTTAGATGTTTTTGTGTGTGTGTCTAGAAGTATAAAAAAGATTTTGAGGGATGAAGGCAGTGCTATTAGCAAAGTACACACAGTTAGGGAGCGCTGCATTGCAAAAGATGAGCGAGCCCCTTTTCAGGCAGTGACATCGTTCTTTCAAGCATGTGTGTTTTGGATAAGAAGCCTTCATGGAATAGTATCAGAAGCTTCCTTGGAACCACTTTACAGACTTACATACCATAGATTTGTAAAACTACTCCTTGTGAGTTTAGTTTGTGCTCAGTTCTGCAAAAGCACTTTTTGGCTAAAACAGCTTACAAGAGGGTATCAGCTCTTTAAGACCAGCTTCATCCAGGTCTCGATTCATTTTATTAGACTTCCTGAACAACTTAGCATGCTTCTGTTGACCAGAGTATCCTGCTTTCAAATACTACATCATAAATGTGATGATTCTTTTTTGTTGGGGAAAAAAATACCAGAAAAGATCCTTTTAAACAGTGCAACCAAACCAATTTTTTTAAAAAGCCAGATTTTGTCATTTAATTCAGTATAAAGATGCTACTTGTTTAATACAATAAGGTTTAATAGTTGTTACTTCCTGGGAATTGTTCTTTGGAGTATGTGTGGTGGGCTGACCCTGGATGCAAAGTGGGCCTCCATGCCATTGCTCACTCACCTCAGTGGAATAGGGGAGAGAACTGGAAGGCAAAAGTGAGAAATTGTATGGATTGAGATAAAGGCAGTTTAATTAGCAAAGGGGAAGGGGCGGAAAAAAAGCGATACAGACACAATCACTTGCCACCAGCCGATGGATGCCCAGCTAGTCCCCATACTGCTAGTAACATACTGCTGAGGGGCAAAGTGAGAAACACAAAGCCTTGAATCTGTGCAAGTACTATTTGGCAACAGACAAAACACTGGTTTGTTACCAGTGCTGTTCCTTACACATATCCAAAACCTGACACCATACGGAGTGCTGTGAAGAAAATGAACTCCATTCTGACAGAATGTGGTACGACATGTGAAAAATATTCTTCGAGTTTTGATCCTCCTTGTACTTCTAAATCTTGCTGTTCTGACTATTTATTATGTTAATTCATACTACTTCTATGTACAAGTAAGCGTGCATCTACAAAATGCATTGTGTTTTGCATGGCCCATCAAAATAGACTTAGCTGATCATTCTTGGAGGGTGTTTGGTAGCTAGCTGTAGTAGTTACTCATTTTTAGCAACTTTTTTTAGAAAATGTTGCTGAAGTTTGTCTTTCTACCTAAAGTAGTCAGTCATCTTTTCTGCAGAAGATGTGTAAAAACTGGTAAGAGACTATACAGACTATTTGTAAAAACTGTAAAACACTATACAGACATCTGTATAGTCTTTCTTTTCACCTTCTAGATAGGTGGTCTGCTGACAGTAGACTGCTGTTACAAAAGCCCTACTTTCCTCACTGGGAAGGTAGCTTATTTTTCAACTCTCAAGGTAGAAAGCATATAGTACAATTAAAGTATTTTCCATACCAATTTTAGACTTCTTCACCTGATTCTTCCAATGAGAACTCCCCAGCTACCCCGCCTGATGAGCAGGGCCAAGGAGATGCTCCACCCCAGCTTGAAGACGAGGAGCCTGCGTTTCCCCACACAGACCTGGCAAAGTTGGATGACATGATCAACAGGTATTTTCACACTGTTTTCAGAGGGTGTAGATTATTTGTGCAAGTGTCTTGATAGTGCAATCAAGATTCTTAAACTCTTGTTTCACTGCATTTCTTGAAATACTTTTAAAAATTGGGTTAGAGTTGTAAAGAGAAAGAGGCTCAAACCAGAGGTTGGTTGGGTTTATTTTTTTAAATGGAGTGCTTATCAGGGCCTTTAAAAATGTGTATTCTTACTCTACATTAAGAGCATTACAGAGGGACAAGTATACTTGAATTTTAAGAAGCACAACTGAAATACAGCGAAGTTTCTTTTGTCTTTGAATATAGGCCTCGATGGGTTGTTCCTGTATTGCCGAAAGGGGAATTAGAAGTTCTTCTAGAAGCCGCTATTGACCTGAGTAAAAAAGGTAAGCTGAAAATACGATTAATGATTATTGGGCCAGTGTGTAGATTATTTTCTTGTTATTTGAATACCTAGTGGAGACTTAAAAATTCGTGATTATTTTTGTTACAGCTTTAGTCCTGAAGATTGTGTCAGAGTGGTTTGCAGAACCTTCATAGATCAGAAATTTTAAAAAGCCATCAATGTAGTTAGAAATGAGGTGCCTTAGCATAAGTAGGGAAGTTGAATAAGCTCACAGCAATAAAAATCTTGTCATTCCTGTCTTACCTGTTTCCTCTATTCACTTTGATCTTGGGTTTGGTGGGTTTGGTCTTTTTAACAGATACTAAAATTCAAAGAATTCTATTTTTTTAAAGATAAGTTACTAATCCAGCTTTCCAAATGTCTTGCCATGGTTTTTTTTGTTCAAATTTGGCATGTACTTCTGAGAATATTAGAGAAAAGTTAGAATTTTAAACAACATGACTTCCTTCACTGACCCCCTGTCAGTGAAGGAAGACTTGGTGTGGCAAATCCTACAGGAGCTTGACCGGTACAATCAATGGGCCCAGATGCCTATCCACCTAAGGGTGTTAAGAGAGTTGGCTGATGTCATTGCGAGGCTGTTCTCCATAGTCTTCAAGAAGTTATGGAGATTGGGGACATGCCTGAAGACTGGAAGAGGGCTAATGTAACTCCCATCCATCAGTAGAGTCCCAAGGAGGACCCAAGTAACTACAGACCCATTAGCCTCACGTCAATCCCTGGAAAGATTGTGGAGTGAATCCTCCTAGGGACTGGCACAAGTAAACTGAAGCACCTAGTTGGGCAAAGCCAACATGGATTAATTGGGGGCAAATTGTGCTTAACAAACCTAACTGCCTTCTATGACAAAGTAACCTACTTGATGAAGGGCGAGAAATGGATATCGTCTATCTGGACTTCTCCAAGGCTTTCGCCATGGTCCCCCACAGCCTCCTCCTTGAAAAACTGACTCATTGCAACCTAGACAAATGGTCTGTGAGGTGGGTGAGGAACTGGCTGATGGGCCATACCCAGCAGGGGTGATAAATGGTTCCTTCTCAAAATGGCAACCAGTCACAAGTGGGGTCCCCCAGGGATCAATATTGGGCCCTATGCTGTTTACTGTCTTTATAAGTGACTTGGATGCTGGAATTAAAAGCACCCTGGTGAAATTTGTGGATGACCCAAAAATGAGTGGAGGGCGCTTCAGAGGGGAGAGCCACCCTCCAGGAAGATCTGGACAGGCTGGAGGAGTAGGCTAGCAGGAACCTTACGAAGTTCAGTAGGGATAAGTGTAGGGTCTTGCACCTGGGAACACATAACCCAGGAATGCAGCTCAGACTAGGATCCACCTGGCTGGAGAAGCAGCCCTGTGGAGACGGACCTGGAGGGTCTTAGTGGACAGCAGGCTCAACATGAGCTATCAGTGCATTGTGGCAGCAAAGAAAGCTGGCAGGATGCTGGGTTGCATTAACAGAGGCATCACCAGCAGAGATAAATAAGTCATTCTCCTGCTTTAGTCAGCACTGGTCAGACCACACTGTGAGTACTGTGTTCAGTTTTGGTCTCCACTATACAAAAAAAGATAAGGACAAGCTGGAGAGGGTCCAGAGAAGGGCCATGAGGATGGTCAGGGGACTGGAAGACCCACTGTATGAAGAAAGTCTGAGAAATGGCTATGTTCAGCCTTGAGAAGAGAAGGCTTAGGGGAGATCTTATTGCAATGTACCAGTACTTGAAGGATGGCTATGAAGAGGAAGGAGACTCCCTTTTTACAAGGGGTCACATGGAAAATACAAGGGGTAATGGCTGCAAGATGCTCCTAGGAAAATTCCAATTGGAGTCTAGAGGAAAGTTTTTTACAATGAGAACAATTAAGCATTGGAATAGTCTCCTGTGGGAGGTGCTGGGTTCCCCAACATTAGACAGTTTCAAGACTCATCTTGACAGGGTGGTGGCCCATCTCACTTAAACTACATTTATGGTTTGGCTAGATGATCCTTGAGGTCACTTCCAACCTGGCATTCTATGAATCTGTGAAACTAATAATTCCACCATATTGCTTCTTGTGTCTGACTTGCTTGGAATTAGGAGGTTTCCATACAAGAACTGTGTATGTGTTTGCTAAATTGTACTAGTCAGATTGGCAAGTTCATCATGTTCTGTAGAGTTCTGCTTTCCTGGAAAGTTGCTTTGGTGTCCTGTTCTGGTCAGTATTTGTTGCCTTGGTATTTGAGTAATACCAGAAGTCAGATAAAAATATTTTCTAGGACGTCTATGCTTAACAGCTACTTGTGTTTTAAATACAGTGACATACAAAGTGCCTTACTTCTGCAGAGCTGGACCAAGACGACTTCATTTCCATGTTAATAAGGGTTATTCTTAGCAATTTTAAGAACAGAAAACTGCTTGTGATCATGATAATCTGGGCTATCTTGATTGTTTCCTGTAAATAATTTTTGCTTTGGAGCACTCTTTAGAGAAACAAAGTTATGGGGCACCCTTGTGATCCAGCACAAGATAATGACATATCATAATGCCAGCACTGATATATCAGCCATAGTTGCAATTGGAATTGACTTCTTTGCATGTAGCTAGGTCTGGCAGGAATCCTGAGGTGAGTGTAGAATTTTCAAGTGATTGCAGCTGTTCAGGGGCAAAAGAAATGCCAACTTACAAAAAGAAAATGCAGCCATCTATGTTTCTGGGCTGTTGGAACAGTGCAGTAAGAAGAAATACTCCGTGATTTGTGAGGGAGGAGGTGCCAGCTGTTAAGTCATCTTTAAAAAAAAAACCTGTCGATGCAATGAAGTAGTAAGAGCAGGATGAGATTATTGGCTACACCTAAGATCCACATATCTCTCCAAGGTGTCAGACATAGTTAAAAGTTCCCAAAGTCTGCTCCTCTTGTTCTTGAAGTTATGGAAAAAAATGGAAATCTATTCAAATGCTTTATGCACTTTGATTGTTGTTAAGTTTTTGGATGTCCAATTCTGAACAGGGCTTCTGTGTTGCTATCTAGTTATTCTTCCTCTTGCCCTCTAGATGAATTCCTATGTGTGTACGTGTGCAGGGATTACTGGCTAAAGAGAAAACAAGAAAAGCTATTAGAAGTAGTTGTTCATTAACCGTGTTATCTTTACAATTAGATCCTAGATGTTTTTTTTCTTTCCTTGCTACTTGAAGTTACATGATGGCTAAGGATGGTTCTTTCTAAAATAACTTCCAGTGCTCAAGGAATATGATAGGGTGCTCACTTGGTGTAACTGACACTGTTTGGGTAGCTCAAAACTTGGTGGGCACTGTTTCAGAAGTGTGTATATATAGAGAAGTAATAGCAATGATTCTGTTGTGTACATTTCTTAACATACCAAAAGTGTGTTCCATTATTTCAGTAATATCTAAAATTGGACACCTTGCTACCTGTATATGGGTGTTTTTCTTAATCTGAGGAGTTGTGTTGCTAAATGGAAGAAATGAAAGAGGAAACTGAAAAATAACCAACCATTTATCTACATCAATTTTATTATGCAGTCTGTAACTTGTTTAGATAGTGAAATAACAAAACCTAAAAGGAGCCCACTAAATTTTTTCTTATCAAGCACCATTTCAGGGATACTGAGCACCTCCTGAAGCTGAGAGAGTTGAGGTTGTTCAGCTTGGAGAAGAGAAGACTCTGGGGAAACCTTCTAGCTGCCTTCCAGTACTTAGAGGGCATGCAGGAAAGATGGGGAGGGAGGGACTCTTTATCAAGGAGTGTAGTGATAGGATGAGGTGTAATGGTTTGAAACTGAAAGAGGCTAGATTTAGATAGTTGGAAGAAGTTATTTACTGTGAGCATGATG
>JAVSBS010002886.1:220226-233136 GCA_033124195.1 Coracias cyanogaster
TTGTGCAAGGTGATAGATTGCTAAAAATTCAGAACAAAAAATTAACGTATAAATCCTGGAATTATTAACATGCATAGTATCCAAAACTGCCCTAAAAATACAAAGCCTGTATCCCTCTCATATTAGCACTAGAAAAATATTCATGAAAGAGGCAGCCAGCCCATGCAAGCTGATATTTTATCCATATATATATATTCTGATTTTTTAATGCTTCTGGTGTTCAATTTTGTAAACAGCTGGCAACCAACTGTAATTCAGATTTGAACCTGGTAACTTTACTTCTCTTACTCATTAGATAAAAATAGCAAAATTGTTGGGCTGTATTTTCTTAAATCAAGGAAAATATTGAAATTCACATATTTCTCCTCTTAACATAAGCCTCTGGAAATGCCTTACATAACCATGTAATGAAGATTACAACTGCATTGTCAAAAGGAGCCCAGTGCTAAAATTTGTTACAGAGGCATTAGGGTAAGTGTTCCCAATTGTGAGCAGGTGGTACAAACATGAACCCTACTGAGATATAATGAGATGTGTATACATGGGAAGTTTAGGAACCTCCTGTGCATCTTTTTGAAAATGACATAAAACAACTTGCAATTAAACTCTATTTGATGCCAGATGAGAAACAAATGTTTGGGGGAAAGTAGTTTTTAATACAATAATAATTCACTTTACATGTGCGTGCCAGCAGCTTTGCATGCTACTTCCCCAACCAGCAAGAAGCCTTACAATCATTCAGCAGGGGATGAGATCTTCCATTTCACGTATCTTTCTAGTGATATTTCTCCTGAGTTGTTGCGTTTGCACAATGGCCACAACTCAATGTGCCTGGTCTGTTTTTACACTTCTGTATCACCACAACCAGAAAAGCGCTTCGGCATGCATTTAACTTTAGAGACACTAGTATTGCTCATAAAAGTAATAAAAGCAGCTCCATTGAAGCCTGATGGGAAGTTGAAGTCTGAAGGTGCAGGACATGCCATTTTCACACGGGTTTTGTGGGTGTTGTACAATGGGAAACATCACTAGTGTTTCCTGTAGAATTTATTTTCCCCTCCTCCAAAAGCGTTCAAACCACACAGCACATACCTACAGGTGGCATCTATGACATGTAGCGAGGCATCTCTGTTTTTCAGATCACACAGTTTTTTCTGTCTGTGAGTGAAATTTCCTGCTCCAGCAGAAGGCACATTTTCTCAGTCCCAGTATGAATACACCCAGTGGGGTGCCACACTCCTACCTGCCAGTTGCAAATCCCATAGACGCCAAGCAGGAGATGACACTGTTATCTTTATGTTCACACGGCATATTTCAGTCCGGCACATATTCTTTCCACTGCTTTCCCAAGGCAGGAAAATGAACCCAAATAACATATTGAACCTGCTTTTTCAAGGTTCTCTGGGACTAAAGTAAGATAACGGACATAAAATACAGACACAGGGCCAGGCTCCTGCACTGAGGAACTGCATGGCTGCAGCAAATAATACAGTTCATGGCACAGCATTGCAGTTACCACTTGTTTCTGCTAAAACTCTTAGAAATATTAGTTTCTGTATCATAGTTTGCAACTAATTGGAAAAAGTGAGACAAAAGACTAGGCAGCCTGGTAGGTAAGTTGACAAAGGATTAAGGATTAATACGTTGCTGAAAAGCATGCTTCAGTAAACCACATTTTTCCCTTAATTCCCTGTAGATCTTTGTTATATTTTCATGCTTATAGACACTTCTAAATATCTGGAACGTTTCTCAGCAGTGTGGAACACTGAAGGAAAAGAGCTGAGAAGCTGGAAGAAGCTTCTGCAATGCATCATTTGACAGGAAGTCAAGTTATCAGAATAAAGCCCATATAGGTATCAATCTTACACCCATATATGGTGTACGTCCTAGTTACCATACAGATATGAAAGGGCCATTAGGGCCTCTTATCAGCTGTATATTGGTGTAATTAAAGGGTTTGATAACATTAACCTGAACTGTGAAAGTCTCCAGACAATGCACTCTATCAGTCATCTGACCCTTGAGTTTAAACAGCCACAACAAGAAGACTTTCTCCTCTGCTTTCCAAAGGACAAACTGAGCTGCTGAGTTCAGTGGCCATTTAAAGGAGAAGCCTTGTTTTTTTTTCCTTTAAAAGCCCTTTTCTCCCCCCTTTTTAATCTAGCCTTCTACTTCAATGACATCGACAACAACAACAACAAAAAAGCATCTTCTCTTCCTCAATATATTGCTGTATTTTAATGAATGTCTAATGTAAAGTACAGTAAATTTATGCTTTTTTTCTTCATGTGTTTTAGTAGCTGTACCGTGCTTTTCATTTTAGCTCGTGATGTTTTGTGGTCAAATGACATGTGAGAATTTAGCAACAGTATATATTTCTAGGGTACTTTTTAGCTCTTTGCCTGTATACCTAAGAAAGGCTAATTCTTTTCATCATATGCTAAGAAGTTCAGATTTGATCTAGTGGCCTAAGAAAAATGCAGAACTAGGGATTTAATTGCCTTTTTGTCCTGTTTTGCAGGGGGTGCTAAAGAAAGCCTATTATTTGCTATCCCAAAGGCTTACTGAATTTACAGCACAGATGATGGGGGACAACAAAGCCTCTAATCATCAGGAAGATTTAATCAACATTTTACTTTGGGGAATTTGGACACACCTTAAATCCTCGGCTGGCAAAGACTAGTCCATGATCTGGTTTAAAAACAAAATTTAAAATTAAAAAAATCTCAACTGGAAATGGGGCTGCTTAAAGTTGTTATGAAAGAGATTTTTCATTTTCAACTATGATTCTCCTTGCATAAAAATTTTAAATAATTTCCGTGGAAAACTGCTCTTTATCAGTATTTTCGTTTCACATATTGTATTTTTAAAGGACTGTCTGAAGCAGAAAAGATAATGTAAAATTATTTCCAGGTTAGTAACGAGGTAACTGTCTTTGGGTAATTTGCACTGCAGTTATCTCACTCTTAGCTTACCACAGTTAAGAGTAACCTCAGCCTGTCCTGATCCTGGTCAGCCACACCTATGCAACACCTTGTCTAAAACACTGAAGAGCTCATGGCATTCCTAAGGATTCTACGTCTTGCAAAATTCCTCTTCTCCTTTTTCCTTTTTTTTTTTTTTTCATTTTTTTGTTCTGTTTCTGTTCTCTAGCAGATTGATATTTCATGGGCTTTTGCCCTTTCTGCATCTGTTGCATTGTACAGAAAGACTTGTTTATATTACATAAAAATACATACACCACCCTCTCCCCAAGAAATCCCACCAAAGACTCTAGTCCTTGATATATGGAGGGGATATCAAGTCTAATTTTGCAGAAATCCTCTTTTCCTCTAGAAAATTAGAGTCCAAATATCATTCACCAAAATCCCCCTTTCTATCTATCCTTCTGTGTATCTATTTCATATTAGATACAGTACTGACAGGAAATGCAAAGAAAAAAAAAACCTGGCAGAAGTTGTTGTAGCCAGATGTAATGTATGCTTTTTCCTTATATAGTAATGCAGTAAAAACATAATTTAACTTTATGTTAAACTAAACATCATGTTTAAATTTTTCTCTAATAGGAACCTTACTCTAAAGAAGTTACTACGGATCAAGTAGCATGAAACTTTAAAATAAGAATTTTAATTCAGCTGGAAAGCGATGAAGGAGACTTTGGTAAACATTATTGTTATCTGTGCAATAGGCAACTTAAATGTTTACGAATGAATCGTAAATTAGTTACACTAATAAAACAAACAGCTGTGCATGGTCTTACAAGATTGGGATAGAATCATCATGGTGCCCTTAGCTTAAAGATAATATCTTTCCTATAGGGTAACTCTACCCTCTTCTCTAAACAGAGCCTAAATAAGCTCGTCACTGGTGTGGTAGAAGTGATACTTAAAACTTTACCCAAATGAGTATGACCATATCTTGGTGTTGCAGCTAGCATGGAGAAATGATGTTCTGAAGAGCAAATCTGCAATTAAATAGATGAATTCTTAACTATTTTGTTGGGCTTTGGATAAGCCCATCCAAAAGCATGCTTTGCATTAAATAAGCAAAAGTAAATGATAGCAAATGTCCTTTTTACATGGGTTTTTTCTCCTTTGAAATTGTGCTATATGACAGTCAAATATATTTCAGAAAAAGGTATTTGAAGTCAGGTGAATGAGACTGTTGAATCTTGAGTTTCAAAGATGTTTCTAAAAATACTTAATAGCAAATGTCTTTAGCCAGTAAGGGACAGAAACCATGCCATGAGACTTAACTGCCGAATAAAACTAACCAATATAATTCAAGGAGTTCCAAATGTGCATAAAGAATCATTTGCCATTCATCTGTCACACGGAAGAGATAATTAGTGAAGGATGTCACATTAAGCTATTAGCAGAAAGAGAGTTGGTGCTTGTGAAATAGTTCTTGTGAATCCTTTAATAAACCCCAAAATTTACGCATGAAATTCTAGTGTTTACTGGACACTTTGAGTACCATGTAGAAATATAAATTCTTGTGCAATTATCACCATTATTACTGATAAAAATAGAAAATAGACAGACTAAGTTTATTGCAGTTCTCCCAAATGTCACCACTACACAGGCAGCAAGAAGTAATGAAGCCCCTTACTCAGACTGCTGCAAGTGTTAACCACTGAAGAGGGAAACGGGCATTTTCAGTCTTGCCATCTGCTATTAAGATGTGCTGTTTATGTGCTTGCACATCGGTTGGTTGGCTAGTTGGTTGGGTGGTTGGTTGGTGTTATGAAAACTTAGCAGACTTCCTATGTCAGGCCCTAAGAACTGAGGAACTGAAGCATTTCTGGTGTCCCAAAAGACAGCCTCTACATTCCGAGCAGCACCAGAGTACATTTTTCTCAACACAAATCCTGCAGCAATCAGTTGGGTACCATTTCTTAACACTGTAACATAACACCCGCACCTCCTGCTAAAGACAATGGGAGGTCTGGGGCATACAAAGGAATTCAATAAAAGTCTGTAAGAACGAGACACCTGTAATTAAAATATTTCATAGAAGCATAGGATGGATTTCGTTCAAACTGACCTCAAAAATCATCTAGTTCCAACCCCCCTACCATGGCAGGGACATCTCCCACTAGACCAGGTTGCTCAAAGCCCCATCCAACTTGACCTTGAAGACCTCCAGGGATGGAGTATCCGTAACTCCCCTGGACAACCTCTTCCAGTGTCTCAACAGCCACAGAGTAAAGAATTTGCTTCTAGTTTCCAATCTAAATCTACCTTTTTCTAGTTTAAATAGCAAGAGCAATTTAAGTAGCAAGAGTAAAAGCCTTGCCTTAAAAAATAATGTTACTTCACAATACTAGAGAGTATTGTGATCTTTGTTAACCTCAGTGAAGGATTCAAGGAATAAGTGAGGATAGAAGATTTTTTCAGTTTATACTTCTTCTAGCACAGAAGTAGGAACAGAGGCCATAAATTTGTCTGAGGCCAGGTTAAGCCACTATATTTCTGTTGATCTGAAGCTGACCTCAATGTCTGGGGTAGTCACTGTGCTACCATTACCCAGCACCAAAATGTAGCCACGAGATACAAGATATTTTAAAAGTAACATTTTTAAAAAGTAACAATACATGCAAACAACATCAACTGCAACTTTTAAGAAAAAAAAAATACAATATGAGTGCTGTAGCAAATACACTAAATAATTTGGGTCTGGTCCAGAATCATTTTAAATCTGGAAATTAGTAGTCTTTTGAAAAAAAAAAAAAAAGAGGAATTAGGGAAAATAATCAGATATAAAGAGTATGATTAGAATCATTTAATATTCTAGTTACTAAAGAGTGCTTAATTTTTAAAATCTCCCTGCTGTTTATCACAGTTAATAGAGAGATGTATGAGAGCAAAAAATGAGGATGTCAATCCATTATACCCATTTTGCTATCAAGAGTAATCACCGTGTGAAATCCAGGATTGAAGAAATGATGCTAATTTGGGGCCTGCAGACAGAGCAGCAACACAACCTGCAGCTCCCTTTGAACCCAGGCTTTTTCAGGATGGGTTGGGACAGAAGGAAAGTGATGCTATGCTTCAGCATCTCAAGTCAGGGGGACTAATCCAGGTAACATGAGCCAGAGCAGCCCCCAGGCTGCTCCAAATTTATTATTTTTCTAGAAATGTATTCTGAGATTTATTCTTATTCTAGGACTTCTATTCTTTCTTTTATTTGGCTTTTATTCTTTTTTTTCTGCTGCCAACGTACAAAATGCCATTCTGACAAATCTAGGAAGGCAATATATTATTTTTTGCTCTCAGTAAAATAAGACATCATTGGTTTTAAATTATATGTTCCTTGGCTTGATCTTTATATTTCAAGGTAATTAGAGATAAAAGTATCAGCAGTACCCTTATATAGCTTCCTACTTTGCACCCTTCTCACCTTCTCCAGAACTGGCTATAAGGTAAAATACAATAATGAAAATACATTTAATTCTTAATTTCATTAGTTCACTAGTAAACTGCAAAAGTCAAATGTTTTGTTCAGTTTCATGCCTTTTAAGAACATATGCCATTTTGTGTTCAGCCTGCAGTACACGTAACACAACTCGTGTTACCTGATGCCCAGAAAACAATTAAAGGAGAGGACTTTGAGGCCTACAATAATTTATATTTATTCATTGAAACCTGCCTGGTTGGTGTCTGAGGATGATTTTAGAGTTTTCAATATAAAACACAGTTAAATAGTGGACTCACATCACCACGAGGTGCTAGATTTATGAACTGGCTCCAATTCATTGAAAAACATCCATCAGCAGTGATTAAATTCAGAGAGATACAACCTCTGCCCAGAAATCCCTCAGGTCCAGACTGCATCATACTAGGAGGATACAGAGATAAAAGTACTGCTGTACAACCAAACTACCTATACTTATGATCTTTCCTCAGCATCTGCTGTCAGCCACTTTCAGAGTCAAGATACCGACCCCAGTGAGCCTGAGATTATCCTCTCCTATGCTCTCTTCACTCCAAATGATAACTGATAGTACCGCAGCTCTTCCCCCCCACACACAAAAAAAGAAATAATATCTTCCCCCTGAATATTTCTACTCTGAAATCTCCATCAATGGTTTCAAATAATTTCTCTAAGTCTCCTATTCAAGTTCACTACTAAAATTTCCCCAAGACATTCACATTTTACTTTGCACACCTCCTGTTTTAAGTCACTGCCCTAAAATTCCTATCATACCTTTGTAGCCCGTGGAGCCCTGTGTAACTATTTCACTGGTATCACAGAAAGCAGCAGAGCATTCTACACAAACAGGGGATGCAGCAAGTACTACAAACTGGTCTTGTGCTGTGATTTGATCATCACATTGAAATGGGCTTTGCTGCAAATAAAATATTTTTAAACAAACAAACAAAAGGTCAAAATCCTTTATGGATTCTCGACTCTCACATCACGTGAAGGTACCAGCGGAACCCGAGCAGCCACGAATTCACCGACTCGGTAGGAAGCTCTGCGGCTCTCACCTCTTCGAGTATCTATCGCTTGTAGCTTCTCAGAGCTCCACAAAACGCTGGGCCTTCCAGCGGGGGGGCACAGCCAAACCGCAGACCCAGCGCTGTCCTCACCGGGGGACCAGCCGGAGCCTGACAAGAAGCAGCACATGTCAAGATGCACGGCACCCCCACCGAACCCTCCCCGGCCCGAACGCCGCTCCCCACGCCGGGCTCCCACATGCGGGGTGGGCAGAGCCCGGTCCCTCAGCGCTCTCCGCCTCCCTCCCCACCGGCCCCGGCCGCCCCTTTCCTCCCTCCGTGCCTCGCCAACGGCCGCAAAGCGTCCGTTACCCGGCCCCAACCGAATCCTCCCCCTCCGGTGAGGAGGAGGAGGAGGAGGAGGAGCTTCATCCGCGTAGCACCACCTGCGGCGGCGGCGAAGGAGGCGGAGAAAGGCGGCTCCCGAGCCCCACAACTACCGAGGCCAACGCTCCGGGCCCTCGCCGGGCCCCGTGGGGTTAACCCCGGCGCCGCCGCTATTGGCCGAGCCGTTGCTGGGAGACCGGCAACCGGGGCCCGCCGGGCTGAGGCCAAACGCGGCCCAGGGCCTGTTAGCGGCGCAGGCCCCGCTGCTGGTTTGAGCAGCGAGCTGACACTAGGAATTCCTGGCACTCACCAGGAGCAAGTTTGGCCGAGGCACCGCAAAAATGCTTCCCAGTAGGAGATCTCCCAGAGCTGACAGGCCTGTCTGTGGCCAGGAGTGGTGCTGGAGGAGCACCAAGACAGCCAGCCTGGCCCGGAGAGCTTCAGTTAAATTGTCTGGTGTTACCTCACTAAATATGTGAGGCTTTTCCTCAAATTCCCCATTAGGACTCAGTAAAATTAATTCATCGTCTCAGAATCTTAGATCTTAGGACTCCGTGAAGTCATCTTAGTAAAATTGGATCTTAGAACTCAAGTAAAATTAAATCATGATCCATAGGATTTGATTATTTTTTGTTACTGGGGTTTGCAAGGCTGCAGCCTTCACAGACTCAGTGATTAATTTTTCTTAATACCACCTTCATGGCCAGGTACGTGAAATTCTGCAATCATGCATATGTATACCTGCAATATCTAATTCTCAGTCCTGCGCATTGCTGTGATGTTGTTGACAGCTCCCATCTCTTTATTCTTGTATTTTGGTACGAGGTCAGTTTTTATGTTGCCCTTTATAATTTGAATTTCCACCCTAATTTCTTTCCAGCTTAATAAACAATAATTTTCAATATCGGCAACTTTATTCTGGTTTTGTTTTTAAAGATGAGGTCACCAGAACAGGTTCTACTGTGTAAAACAGCCTTTTTAATACAGTGAACATTTTAATTTCTAGTGAGTAATGAGTCTTTAAAGAATATTCAGCTCTGGTCCAATATTCTCTGTAAATGTAGCTTTGAGCAGAGTATCCTGTTGGAGGACTCAGTGCAAATAATTGCGAATGTCTAAGCACAAGCAAAGTGAAGAGTTCAAGGAGTATTTTTTCCAATAGCTGAAGCATTATAGTTCAGGTCAAGAAATGACAATTACTGGCAGGAAAGAAGCTTAAAATGCAGTAGGCAGTATGGCTGTTATGACTGGAAAGCCACCATCACAGAGAAATAGCAGCAACTGAGCTATAAAATATTTGGGTTTAGTAGATGATATAGTTCTATAGCCTTTCAAAACTCCTGTTATTCACCCGAGTTGGCAAATTTTGCTTATTTTTCTGCATTTTCAGTATAAGAAGATGGCAACACAGGATGCAGGCTGTACATAAGCATTTTCACTGTTAGGGTCACCAAGTGGACAGAGCAATTCTTTGTGGCATTCAACAAGGGATACGACTGCAAAAGTAAATGAGTCTTGTAGGTTTTCCTGCCACAAACATAGCTGTGATAACCCTCCTTACATCTCTTACATGCTGCTTGCTCTGCTTCCAGATTCTTTTTCAATCAACTTTTGTGGTTTTCAAAGGTCAGCTTGGAAATGGAAAAATGCTGAATAAGGTCAAAATCAGCCTTTCAAAATTCTCACCAAAATTTAACTCCCAGGAATGAAATATACTCCTATCATCAAGACTGGAAGTAAAGCTATTTCTCTCATTTATGGGCAGACCATAGTTACTTCTCCAGGCAGATGAGACAGACTCATGTAGAGCTAGTAAACTGATGGGTAACCTTTTCTGGCCAGCCCTTTAAAAAAAACCATAAACCAAACCTGACCCATGATGCACAGCAAAGTGCTTGGGGAGTTCTCTTTTGAATAGCATCAGCTTCAGGAACAGCTGCTAAGATCACAGGGACAAAGGGAATTCAGCACCACCCACCCCCATGCATTATCTTTTACAGCTCCAGGAGATTAATCCTTCCTGGGAACAAAGTCTGTTGTCCCTCTTGCCATTACCACTAACATATTAGGTTCTGTGTGAGTCTGCTTCCTCCTCAGAGTGCACCTGCAGCAAAGCTACAGTATAAAGGTCCAACATCTCTGCAATTAACCCACGTCATAAAATGAAACATTTCTTCTGCACTATGAGGAATGACTTCATATGACCTAAATAACCCTAAAAAGAAAGTATTGTAATTAAAAATATTTATTACTGGTATGGCAAAGGTACTAAAATCTGAAACAATATCCGGTATTTCTGCAAGCTGCGAGAGTGTGCTTCCTCCCCAGCCTTCCTTTGTGGGATGCGTTTAGGCAAGAGTGTCAGAGGAAATTTTACCTTATGAAAAACTGTAGCCCAACACAATTCTTTATTACTAATGCACCAGTTTGGTATTACATAGTCTTCATAAAGTGCAGTGAGAATTAAAACACACCATTCTGAAGTGGTTCATAAAAAAGTGGCACATAGGCAGGATTTTGGTGTAGGGAAAGGGTGGTGTCGTTGGAGATTTAGTTCCTAAGGGATACGGTAAAGGAAAATATGAAGTATTTCTTGTGCTTTCTTGAGCAATATCATAAATACCCTGTAATGGATGTCAGGTCTTTGACAGTAACCCACAATTTAAGAGTACAATTCCTTCTTTACTTGGGTTTGCCTGAATCTAATTGGTGAAATTATCTGGAGACTCACTTTATTTTGCTTCATAATTCAGTAGTTTAGAAAAAAACCTTCTGTTGTTTCAAAGCCATTCCTCTCTGTGATATAGACCATTAAACTTAAAATTAATTTTAGTCCCATTTATAAACCATAGTTCATAAAATAAATTATTAGAGAAATTTTGAAAATGTGTTTATAATTTCTTCTTTGTAACCCTTTGCTAAAAAAGTGGGATTAAGAATTATAATGGGAAAAATAATAAAGAACCTGAGGAACTAGATGCTTTGGGAAATGAGATATACAAAATACATCTAAAAAGTTAAATTCAAGATGGATTAAACTGTAGCTTGGACAGGAGGGCAAACAGGCTCCCACAATTTAGAAAGAGATGGGCTGATCCACAGTTTGTTTGCATTTCAATTCAGACTCATCTTCTTAAGTTCATTCAAAAATGCTGTTTGCTGGAGTGGTTTCTATAGCAGTGTCCTGCTTCATTACAAATCAGCAGGGCTGATGAATCATGGACTAGCAGAAGCTCATTAAAATGTCTGATCCTGTTATGCAATAGGCCAGTGGCAGCCTGTGACTCCTTTATTGTCTCTTGATGCAAGAACTGAGTCTCAACAAAGCCCAGCTCATAGGGCTTTCATGTCGCTTTGTGGAGATGCATAAAAATAACCTCATAAGCCGGTCTGTGTGTTGTGCTGTGCGCTGGTAAGCGCTTTTGAGTTCTTGGTTCCAGCTCACACAATAGAAGCTCCAGTCATACACTGATCTTAACAGGTACCTCTGGAGCCCATTGAAGGCTCCAAAGATGCAGGGACCTGCAGCAGAAATTAGGTGGACTTTACATACTTAAGCCCACCTGTGTGATCTAGTCCCTCCTCTCTCCCCCCGCCCCACTATGTGAGAGTTGCTTAGTTCCGTATCTAAAACACATCCAACTTTTCTGAAAGTTCCCTCTGTTCTTGCACTTGGACTGTGAGATTTCAGGCTGATCCCTGTCAGATTACAAAAAGTAGGCAAAAAGATGCCTATCTTTCCCCAGGGGTTTGACCAAGCACACCAACAGTCACAGAAATATCCCTGGGATGAGATGGTATTGCTGCCTGGTCAGAGCTTCCCCCAGCCAAGCCTTTGTGCCAAACCAGTGCCACAGATAACAAACTAAGCATCAGGGATCCAAGGTGATGCAACACAAAAAGGATGCTGATTACGCAGCAAAGAAACTACAGCCAAAACTTTTGAACAAGAGTGCCACAGGGTGAGCGACCAGATGCCAACTAAACCACGGGCTATCCCTGTTTCAGTGTTCCTCCCCAAATTTGTCTACACATGCTTTTGCCTGGGCCTTGTTTTTTATTGCATCCTCATCTGAATCAGTTCAGCTCACTAGTTTGTTGATGCTGGGCTAGTGTTCCAACAGATTTGCAAGTGAATTGGCTCACAGAAGGTTCCATACATGCTAGAATCAGTACAAGACAATCCAGGGGAGGAGAGAGTGAAAAGAAAGCATGGACAGAGGAATGGGACTTCTCAATTTTAGTGTCATTGAGGCATTAGATCACTCATCCCTTTCATGGAGGTACACCCCCACATTTGTCTCTGCAACCTTATTTCTGGTTAAAGATGGGAGCAGATATTCACCTCATTTAACTGTCTCCACGCCTGATATAGGCACACAAATTTTCCTTTCCATTCTGGGAGGCAGGCACCAGGTAAGCTTTTATTGGATTTACCCTGAAGACCTTTAGAGGAGGATAAAACATCAGATGGCTACAATGCCTGCAGCACCTGTTCATTTCTGAAATGTTTCGCACTATTGCTAGTTAAAAGGACTACTTACAGGAGGTAAGAGCAGCGCAGACAACACTATTTAATTCAACTGCATTGAAGGGTTTCAGTGATGCAAATACTTTGTGAAAAAATTTTATCTTAGTAGCTATAGCAACTTGTGCTATTAAACAGTTGGTCTTCTTCCCATCCTGGCCTATGCTACACATACACCATTTTCAGAGAATATTCACAATGTTTTGCATGTCTGCTTCAATCTCCATCTGAAAAAGCTTCTTAGCACAGTTGTGAAATATCATGATAAGAAGGGCTAAGCATCACTGAATTTCATGCATTTAACTGCTCTCCTTCATTCAGACAGCTCCTGAGATAGCTGGGCAAATGTCATTACCAAACTAAGGTGCTTTAAAATGTTTGTAATTGTTGTAATGTGTTGGTAAAGGAGGAAGAGCAAAAAGTAGCATCAGGAAAATGAAAAGAAACTCCCACAGCATGTGAAAAGCAGCAAAATAGCATTTCAGGGCAAAGCAGTGAGAGCGTTAGTGCAGCGTCTGCAATAACAGACTGGTTTATCTGACATCTCCCCAGT
>JAVSBS010002888.1:5399-38206 GCA_033124195.1 Coracias cyanogaster
GTCACCATCCCTGGAGGTGTTTAAAGAACAAATAGATGCGGCGCTTGAGGTTATGGTGTAGTGGTTAGAGAGATGCTAGGACAAAGGTTGGACTTGATGACCCTGGAGGTCCTTTCCAACCAGAATGATTCTGTGATTCTGTGAACGGTTCCAGCATAATTCCACTCTTACACCTTGGTGCAAGGTTGACACAGAATTTTGTCCAAACTATACAGACTGCCTTCTGATTGACATTTATCAGCATTAACCCTATTCTTCTAATGGTATTCTGAATGGATTTTTTATTTTATGGACCATGGAAGTTATGAAGACCATGTATCTGTTAGCGATCAGGTGCCAAGAAATACTCAGGATGCAGATTGCTTTTTATCTGTGTGTGGCAAACCCTGTATTAAAGATGCATTGGCACTACTTCTCCCATTTTAAAAATCAGAAGATTGAAACATGGATGTCTAAGTTATTAGAAGATTTCCTGGCAGGATACAGGTGTTCTGTATCGTTGCTTGTTAGCAGAGCATGCTACTTGACTTCCACCAGATTTTCTGGTGATAATTATAGTATAAAAGGCTGACCTAGCACATAAAGTAGATAATTTATCACTTCACGGTGGAAATATGGATTTTTTTCTATCCCATTTTTTTTCTAACTGTTCTCACTTTCAAACACATACAACTAAGATCTTACTTTTGGATTATTCCATTTTTGCCTGAAAAATAGGTGAACTTCCAAATATTCATTCATTGTCTGTTAACAGTTCAGAAATAAAACAAGTACACTAACACTCTGTTGTGTATTGATGACACTGAAAAGCAAAGATTGAAAGGTCTTTAATCATAAAAAAAATGAAAAGTAGCTCTTTAGGCATTCTGAAATATGAAATTTTGATTAAATAAAACCGTTTTAAAATCTTTTCATTTAAACAAAAAATTTAAAGAAAGTTTGAAATAAAATTAAGTTCCAAGCTGTACTTCTAATATTCTGACAACACAAACGTGTTCTACAAGTTCTTCAGATCTTAGGGGCCGAAAATAAAATATTTTGGGAAATTCTTCACTGGCGATACTGGCTAGTTTTAGAAGAAATAATTTTGTTCCGGTGCTGCACTTTTAGCCTAGTGCTCCTTTCCTGACATTGGCAAAAGTCTCTGCCAAATACCACAAGGGTTTTAAGTGCTGCTTAAGCCTTTGAAGGTTTTAGTGGATCTTAAGTAATGTCATAGTCCTTATGCTGGCACACGGCCCAGGATGAATTTCCCTTTTGATGGCAACAGCTGTGTATCTATCAGGTTTCTGAATGTGTGAGGAGGGCAGAGCAGGGTGCTGCAGTCCCCAGGCAGCTGCTGAAAGCCAGGGAAACAGAACTGCTGTGCTGGGATCAAGGCTACCAAGTAGCAGGCACCAGCTGGGGGATTTTTTATATCTGACATTCTGCTTCAAGGCTTTCTGGGAGTTTTAGGTGTTTTGGAAGGCATGTTTGCACCATGTGAGACACCTCTCTTACAAGTGTCAGCCCTAGAAGCACAAACACTGCTGCTGCTGCTTCTCCTCTTAGTAATTCCTCTGTTAGCTGCAATTTGCCATGTGAATGTGGCAACTAGTGCTTGTCAGTCTTGAACGTAAAAAGATTTTGGGAGAAAAACTTTGCAAATAAAAAGCTGTAAATATTGAAAGGCTTTGAATATTGCAAAATCAAGAAATGACATCTGTAAAGCAATAAACAATCATTTAAATAATGTACTAAACTTTTATGCTTCGTAGAAGATAGATGGCATCTCGTTCTTTATTACTATTATTATGGATGTTTAATATTTTTGAAGAGTCAACTCTGTTCTTTGGCAGACTTCAAGAATGGACAGTGAGCAAAGCTGAGATTTTTTTTTCTGCTTCCTAGAGAGTTTAAAAACAAGAAAGAGGAAACATAATGGTTTTGAATGTTTTTTATCATTTTATTTGTATTGTTTAATATTGAATAATGCTTTCTTTGCTTATTGTGTCCTGTGGTGACTGCGTGACCTAATGATTTTTTAGCTAAGAATATGCACAGTAAAGTAAATAAGCTTTTTTGAGATTTATCAAGATTTGGCCTTATTAACTAGAAGACTGCCGATCAGTACACCTTCAGGATTTTTCTCAGTGGTTCATATCCCCTCCACACCAGCCATATAATCTAACACTACCCCAGAACTGTAAAGAAGGGAGAGGCAGTGATGCTGCTCCATGTCAGTCTCTTCTCACTGCACTGTAAACAGAAGCTGCAGCATCACCTGCATGCTGTTCTCTACACCTTGTCTTCAAATGCACGTACACTTGGGAGGCATCTGCAGGTCTGGGACCTGAAAGTCTGGGGTAGGTAACTTGAGAGCACAGGGAAGAAAGTGGGGCCAAATTTTGCACCACGCAGTTGTAACTAGTCTGTTTGCAAAAACAGCACGAATACTTCTTTAATGTAGTAACCTCTAGTTCAAATGAGAGTCAAACCTTTCTTGCTAATTGAAAAAAAAAGGGGGCGGGGGGGGAGGGAGAGAAAGGTACAAAAGCAAGAATTATACTTTAAACTACTTTTGGGTGGGTTTAGGTGGTTTGTTATCAACATACCTCTTTTTGCCTATTGATCAACCTCCACTGGGATCAAGATACCTTCCTGAAAAACTGCTCATTTCCTCTCTGTCTCAAAACTACAGACATAACTTTATTGCGGTGAATATCTCTATATAAGGAACTTTTCTCTGCATTCCTCTGTCTCGCCCTGTGTATCCTGGAAATCAAAAACTCAATGAAGTGTGTTAAGAATGGGATAGTCCCCTACTGCTTTAAGGCATCTCAGATATAGACTTAGTCATTCCTGAACTCTTCTTTCTTCCCTGTTAAAGTGTTTCAGACAGACCTTTAAGGACTACTGACCCACATTTTTGTATTTAGCTCCTTTTCTTTATCATGGTTTTGGGACATTTTGACTGCTGGTAAAATACTCCTTGTGGCCACTCCACATCCCCTCACTTTCACCCCCTTTATGTTTCTGTGATCCTCACAAAGTGTCTTGGGCTCCCTTTAATACTTTCTTCTCTTCTGAATTCTATTTTGATCTTTCACCAGTTCTCTTGTGCCATTCCCATTCTGTCAGTTCCTTAGAGAATGTTTTTCTGTCTTGCTCTTATGCTCTCCCTCCTCCTTGCTCTCTCTCTTCTCTTGCATGTAAAGCATACCAGATTGACTTCCTGCATTTTTTTCCAATAAACACCATCAAATACACAAAACCCTCAGCGGAACTGAGGCAAAGCATTCAGCTTTTACAGTTTCCAGCAGCAGTATTTTAGCCTTGGCATGAATTTATTGGCTTTTAGTGTCAAGGTTGCAAATACAGGATTTTATTCCCTTTCATTTACACCTATTTTAATGTAATTCCATTTGATTCAGTGGTTATTATTAATTACAGCAATATAATTGAGAGGTTAATTGAACTAGGAGGTCAAATATTTGGATCTATGTCCTTTCAATCCTTTTTCATAAAAAATAGAATATTCCCAGGGAGAAGTTAAATAGAAGAAATGTTACAGCTTGGGAATAGGTTTTCTAAATCCTTTTTTTAAAAATTATTTGCAAGGCTGTTGGCTATGTATACAGTTCTTTCCCCTCTTAGTTTTGTCTTTTCTGTTAATATAAATCCTGGATATATTATGAGAATTTTTAAATGCTGGAGATAGCATATATTCATTTTGTTGAGGACATTTTCTCATTTTCTGTGGGTAGATATGAGAAGAGAAAGTGAACTGTAAGCCATATATTTGATCAAAACCTAATTAATTTATGTAGACTGCAAAAGGAAATTCATCTGTCATCTTCACATGCATCTTGTTTCCTTCTGATATTTCTGACCATGTTAGTTCTACATGAAAACTGAAAGTAAAAAAAAAAAGCTTATATGCAAACCAGGTTTCCAGAGTGTGTGCAATGGGACTAACCTTCTACTGTAGGTGTTTGGATTTGTATTTTCCAAGACAAAAACTTGATGATGATTAACATAGGTTTTATCTCACAATTAATTTTCTTCTTACAATGTCATGAAATCTATTTGTTTTAGAAATATATTAGTTTTAAAATTCTATCATCAGTGTCAATTATGACATAAGTGCAGAAAACAAAAACTGTATAGCTTACTAGAATCATCAGAGACTTCAGCTCTGGTAATTCACAGGAAAAAATGGTAGTTTCTGGAATTTATAATATAAAAATATTTATTCAGGTAAGCATTTATTTCAAAATTACCTAATAGATTCTTGTTAAATGGCTGCTTGATAGAAAAAGGGATGGATCATTAAAATACTTGATAAATAGTAAATACAGGTACAGCTATGAAATGAAAAATAAATTAATAGATATGCTACTGAAATGCAAGCAATGTTTGAGTAATAAAAGGAAAAGGAAGTACAGGCTGAAAATGGAACAGAAAAGAGACAAAGTGAGTGAAATGTTCTTGGAGATAGGGAAGAAGATAAAGCAAACATGCCTTATGAATGCATTGCCATGTGCAAGATTGTCAAAAGGTATCACTAGATCTTCATATACACATAAGTAATAACTAAATACAATCTAGGATCTGAATTTTTCAGTTCTGATTCTTGTAACCCTTCTACTTCTCCGTTGCAGTACCGGGGGGGGGGGGGGAGCTCACAAAAGCTGAAAATATGTTTGGTTTACGTACCATGTTCCAGTACTTTTAATCTGACTTTCCCATTATCTAACTTCATACACGTTTGAACACCATGATATTTTTCTAGTCTTTGTCTCATTCCCGGTCTTGTCTAGTACTGTATTTTCTCTTGTTCAGCCTTACCATAGTTTTACCTTGCTCTAGTGTCATCTCAAATCCAGAAAAGTTCATCATCTTCAGATGCAGTTCAGACAAAAGATTAATACATATGTTAGAATCACATGCTTCACCTATGCCTATGCATATTATCTCCATAGTTTGCAAATCTATGTTTTAAGGAAAGTCCAACATGCAGTTTTCTTTCTAGTGCTGAAGAAAACTGTAAGACCAGACACTTTAAATAAAGACCACTCTGATTATACTGATGAGCTTTAATTTTAGTGTATGCTTTCTCATTTTCTGAAGACCTCAAATTCAAGTCAGCTTAAACTATCAATTCTTTTTCTGTTTTCTTTGAATTATACACATGTATCTCTGCATGCATTGAGAAAAAAACATTCAGAATCCTTGCGTGCTGCAAAATGTCACTTTGGGAGATGTAAAGCCGAGAGTATATATGCTACTTTATATGCTTCAGATTTAACAAACCGTAAGTAGTGTGAAAAAGCAGGAAAAGCAAGAGTTTACTCTTAGGCACTTTAACACTAGTTATTCTTGGTATTTCAGTTTAATTCCATTTTTGCTATAGTGGAAGGTGGATGTTCAGTTCAACAACAGTCTTTCATGTTTCTTCCTCGTTGTCATGTTGTGTTATTCCTTGGCTGGCTAAAACTTGCACTTTCTTAACAAAAAGGCTTCTTTTTTTCTGTTTATTATAAAAAGGAAAGATACAGAAGCAAGGAAAAGAGGGGAGGCTTGATAATAGGCAGCCTGCTCCATTTCTGGCAAATTTGATTAATGTTGTTTTGAGAAATCAAGCTTTGTTCAAATAAAACTGCTCAACATAAAAGCAGTTGCAGCAAATTGAAAGCTGTTATTAATGTCTGTTCCTTACATGTTTCAAAAATAGTCTTGTCCTACATTAATGTTCACTTTGCTAATAGGAGGACAACTACCATAACTAATGCTAATAAAGCAGTTCAGGAGTAGGAAATTTATAGTGATCTGCAGACATCTGTCTTCTAATGTGATGTCTTCAGGCAAAAAATGTGTTTGGATATAGACAAAAAAGCAAAACTAACTGCTGTCCTGGATAAATCAGAAGTGAAACACTTTAAAAGTAAATAGAACTATTGAATAATTAAATAAAAATTCTTACTGAAAAGCAGAAATATCCCTTTTCTTTAAGAGTCACCTTAAAATGGACTATTCCTAGAACTAGGTTTTTACAGTATCAGGCATTCTGATTTCATGCAAATCTTATCCCACTCTGCTCTAGGAGATACTACAACTATCAGGTGCACGTACTATATATTGAGATATAGCTATAAAGCAATTAGCCATAGGTCATGAAAAATGTAGACTATTTGCCATATCTCAAAAGTATTTTTTTAAGTTACCTGTTACTAATATTGTAATAAGCTTTAAAATATTTATTTTAAATTTTAAAATAATTTAAATTAATCTGGTTTTCAGATTAAAATATCACAACCTTTAGATACTTTTGGCTCTCAAATGTTCTAAAGTTTTCTGGTTTATTGGGTTTTGGTGTCTTCTTTTTAACAAAAGCAACAGATGTCCATTCCTTAGTTGTCTAAAAACTAAGCATGAGAATTCCCCCTGGTTTTGAAACAAGGACCAAATTACAAAGACAATAACTTCCCTTTCAGGACTTCAAAATCCTAGTTTTAAGACTTCTAACTTGATTTACATGATACAGAGATAGCAAAGTGAAACTGATGATGGATAGCCAGCAGCTGTATTTGACACTGCCATGCCTTTGGAACCAAGGCACAGAAATCTCAGTCTACAGTTACCTAAAAGCCTTCACTACAAGATCCATTAGGGGGCATCACCCCAAATGTAATGTCCCCTGATAGCTGAGCCAAAAATTTAGGATATTTTGCCTCATTTTTCTCCATTTTTTTTTAAATAGCCTGTTGTGTTAAATATACCTTGTACAGTTCTGACAATGGGCTAGGATTTCCCAAAAGCCTGTGAGTTCTTTGAGGCACGTTAGGAGATATACCTCTCTCTCTCTCTCTCTCCCCCCCCCCTACATATATATATATACACACATACCCCATTCAAGAACTGATAATGTATATGATGTTGCTATAATTTAAATAGGCATGAAAACAGACAGAAAAGCAGTAATAGATGTATTGTCCCATTAGTGCAACTGGCACAATTACTAATTCACAAATATTGAAACTAGCACTGATTGAGATAAATGAATTTCTCATAATTTAATGATGCAATTCACACTAACAGCAAAAACCTACAACCATCAGCAGCAGAGCAATGTGAATTTTAGTACAGAAATGTAAAGTCAATAACATTTTTCTCTGCATTACATAAAATGATGTTGTTAAATATGGTTTTTTCTTTATTATTTTGCATTTCCTCTGCTATTTTATCTATTCTTAAATCTTTGAGCCAAATTCTTCCAGCAGACGGCTCGATTCAGTTAGTCGTGAGTGGTTTTGTGGTTGAATGCCAAAGCGATTTCAGGGTTTTAGTTTCCCCATTCTGTATTCCTTAATGGCATAATATTAATGTGAATTGGTGTCATTTAGTCATTCATCAGCTTCTCTAAATTCAGTTTTCTTATTAAACAGAAAGGTTGCTTTATATTGGAAAATTGTGCAGTAACTGTTTCTTTTAAAAATATTTAGCAAATTCTGATACATTGAAAACATGGGACAGAAATTGGTTTAATAGTCATCCATATAAGGCTAATGAAAATGAACAAATATTGAGAAGGCAAAAAGCAGTGTCTTTATAAGCTGTACTTCTCAGCTGAAAAAATGCCTTATTTTGAACATAGTGTAAATGACCCTAAAAGTCCAAACTTCTACCAAGAAGCTTCATTAAAGTACATAAATTACTACAACTGTCAGAGATGGCATTAAGTATTCAATAAAAGTAGACTTAACACAATTAATAGCAATTAAAATTATACTTTTATGATGTCAGCCACCAGCACTGTAAAGACATAATTGCCTTTAAGGACTTCTCTACCATATTTATCCTCTAAAACTGTCCAATTTATATGAAAAATGCCAAAAACATATCCCAAATGGGTACCATTATCTTCTTGGATTTTTAAAAGTGATCTGTCTTTATCCAGGCTGTGCGCATTAAGCTAATTTACTTTAATTAGTTTTTTCCTCATTGTCTTAATAGGCATGTTGATAAGGTTTTATTGGGGAGGGGGAAGGGAGATGTTGGTTGGTTGGTTGTTTTTTTTTTTTTCTTTTCCTGACTACAGATGTTCAACTTTACTCATTAAATATCTTTTAAAAGACTATTACCTGTAATCCTGCACTTGGGTTTTCCTTGTTCTTACTATCTCTCTTCTGTCCGGCTGTCACTTACAAAATTTCTGAATGATAGGATCTTTAGTATTTTTTAGAAATATAAAGCAACTGTGCTTTGGTTAATTAACTACTAATTAAAGAAGAGCAAACAACATTTTTGGCTGTGCTGCAAAAAGGAAGTTTGCTCTGGACATAATAAATTAACTAACTAATTCCAAAACACTAATTTATGGCTCTAACATCTATATAATAAAATATCCATTAAAAGATGTCAGAGTTTTCAAGAGATATTAAGCACGGAATATAAGGATGTAATCAAAAGGTTGGTGTGTGAGTTTAAGATCTAGGCTCAGCCTTCTACCTTAAATACCTGAAGCTGTGATTACACTTCCCTATGTAATTGGGAGCCCTGTGTAGTTGATAGAGAGAGATAAGTTCCTAATCCAAGTCTTTGGAATTGCCTTTGGAGATGTATAAATAACTCTGTTGGCGGTGTATATGAGTTTCTGGTCTTTCATCACTGAGCTTCCTGAAATCTAGATGTGTGAAGTTTAACAGAAGAACCTCCTCTCTATATTGTCTTTTGAAATATCCTTTACTGATCTAATAAAGTTTGCAAAGGTATGTCCAGTGTTTTGACAGCATTTTTACAGGTCTATTTTTAAAATGTCTTAATGTTTACATTCCGTAATTTTTCCTTATACAAAATGTGAGATGCCAAACAATTAGCACTGTTTTATCAGATTAGACTGTGATTTGCTCCTTACCTTTCCAAATACATTTGAGGTTCAGTATGAATGTTTTGCAATACATGAAAGACAAATTGATATCTAATTTATTTTACTGGATGGATAGTTCAATTTTAAACCAGCATCACCGCACAGTCTAAAAATCAATAACCCATAAAGATGCAGAATAGGATTGCATCCCAGTTTATGAGAGTGAATACTGTTTTGAATCTTAGCAATAGCCATACATGTATTTTTAAATTGTACAGATATAGACAGTTTTAAAACTCTTTAGGATTCTTTAGAAATGAAAAATTTTTAATAGAAATCCCTCAGAAAAACACAATTTAACTATGAATAAATATTAGACACTGCAGAATGAGCCTCTGATTCAGCTGATTCATGTAAGCATAAGAATCTTCAACTTCATTTTGGACACCATTAAAATAACTTGAACTCACATCCTATTCTGAAGTGCTGGGTCCTGAGCTGTGGGCCCCAAGTTGGAGTTGACCTGTGAATGAGTCACAACCTAGCAGAATGTTGTGGTTTTCCTATTGGCTTCATGGTCCAGAGGCAGAACCTGGCCCACCTGTGTCTTTGGGGCTCTGCCCTCACCCAGGTGGTTGTGGTTGGGGTGGTGGGCAAGGCCAGGATTATATCAACCAGGAGTCGATCAGTTGGAAGAGCTTCTTGTTGGGGCTGGTTGCATCTTGCTGAGCTCTCTCAGTGGTGTCCTTCCTAAGCGAGGGAGCTATCTCTGTCCTCTGTGTCCAGCAGGCAATGTTGGCACCACAGTGGGCAACGTGGGAGCTGGGCCCACAGGAATTTATGGCAGTACTGTCTGAAAGCAGACTTCTGAGGGGCTGTTGCTGTGTTCAGTGTTGGCCTGTGTGATCAGGCAACTGATGGCAGCATAAAATGATGATGGCTGAACCAGCACAATACGTTTGTAAGAATTTCCGTGAAGAATGCTGGAGAATGGTGCATAACTGATAGACAACTTTAAAAAGAGGTAACAAGGACTTCTAATATAAACTCTGAAGTTATTTAACACTCATGGAATGAAATTATGTTCACCATGCCTAGAAAGAATTCTTGGTAGTATTTGTGTGAAGCAAATGTAAAAAGCATACTACAGATTTTTGTTTTGTTTTAAAATCTGTAGAGTAGTGTATTGGTGATTTGTATTACATTTCACTGACGTAATTATTCATAATTCATCCAGAATATTTTCTTTCATCATGTCTATATCTTCTGAAAGAGGAAAGAAGTTGATTAGTTGTAGGTTTTCAGAGTACTGAATTACAAACCTACCTGACAGGTGATTTTTCAGATGTTTTTGCAGTGCTAGCCCAACTTTAACTTTACTAGGCAAATTTGTCCTTTCCCTGGAGCAAAAAATGGTTTATATTGAGAAGCTCCAACAACCTGTTGGATGACATGACAAAATATAAATGTTAAATCAGAGACACATTTCATAAGGTTATATTAATAACAAAAACCAAAAGAACTTTAACTGATAGTTTTTGTGGGTGAAGTACCTTCTTCAAATGGAAATTGAAGGTGAAATATTATTAAATTGAAGGTGAAACAAGGTTATAAATAGAGTAAGCCAGGAAAAAATGATCCTATGTATTGTGCATGTGTTTCTGTGTATGTGTGTGTAAATACGTTTCAATGCACTGTAGAATTCGGAGATTAGCCTCCATATTAAGTAAACGTTTGAAAATCTAATCATAGGTTATTTCTCAATATAACTATTCCTAAGTAACAAGAGGCAAGAAAAGAAAAATTGAGTAGAAAAATAACAAATGTAAGTGTAGGAGTAACACAGCTCTACTTGAAAAATTCAGTCAAGGTCTGAGATAGTGCCAGGGTATTGTGAGCAAATCTACAAGCCTTTCCTGTAGAAGGTAAGGTAAAGGCCTCAGTTTGTCTACTCTGATTATAAGTGATAGCAAGCCAGAGAAGCCAAGTATATGTTTGAATTTTTTTGACAGATATTTGGATCTTTATTAAATCTTTATTTTCGCAATAACTTGTACAGGAAAACTGTCTTATAGGAACACTCAATATAAACAAACTTCCTTGAAAATTTAATGCGTTACAACTCTGGGATTTGGAAACGTAGTTTATTCTTGGTTTGTTCTACCATCCAAGGCTTAATCATTTTCTGGTCTAAAAACTAAATTCCAGACACAACACTCTCAGAAGAAGGAGCTGAGCTTCCATCAGTAAATGTAGGTGTTATTCAGTTCAGACTTTTGATATGCTGAATTTAGTACCTGATTTTGCAAGAACATCTCTCCAAATTCATCATCAGTAGAAGCTGTATAGGTAAGAGTATAAGAACAGAACAAGCATGTACAGCCAATTCTGTGAAATAAATCACATCAGACTACTGAAGAGTAGCATTTGAGCACCCCCTAGAAGTTCTCACAAAAGTTACTAACTTGTGTGTAACTTATTCAAATTATATACCAGTTGCCTGCCTCTCAGTGATGTGATTTGTAATTCTTTTAGATTCTTCTGCATCTAATATTTATTTAATAAAATCTTATGTCATAATGGAATTGACAACTGAAAGTGATGACATTGAAAAATAAATTAGCATTAGAAAATAAGTCTGGGGATTTCCTTATGAAATCAAAAGCTTTCCAAGCGAAGTGGCATAAAGAGCCATAAGTATTCCATGTGGTAAATTATTTTCTATATCATTCAGATCTATCTCTAAAAGATCAGCTTTTTTATACACTTATAATATCTGGCCTGTCTTCAGCTTTTTAGTGTTGTAAACTATTTTCTTCCAGTGATGCGAAGATATCAATAACTTATATATATAATAAGTGATGTATCATCTTGCTTTTTTTTAAAATTTCATCTCATTTCTATTACACCAGTCCTCAAGGTCATCTATTGTTTCCTTTATAACAGTCCTTTTATATATTATAGCACCTACACTTACGTTGTGCCATAAGAAAATTTCATCAGAATGCTCCTATGATTTTTCCTGCCAAGACCTCTAATGAAAACATTAAATCACATAACTGAAATATCAGGCTCTGATAAACTCCTCCTACGTCTGGCTTTCACCACTTCTAGCAGATATCTCACCTTCAGACAATTCCTTACCTATCTAACCTCTTATCTTGAGCTCAGTTAATGTGGCATTCCATCAGTTTACTAATGGTGATGGATGAGAGCTACTGTATTTTCTATTTCCAGAAAGAAAACAGGTATTTTATTAAAGAGAGGAACCAGGTTATTCTAGCATGGTTTACTTTTGATGCATAAGATACCTATTCTAATGCCATAGTAACGAGAATTCCCCATATATCATTATGTAAGCCTTTATCATATTCTTCTTCAATTATCTCTTTTTCAAGCTGAAGAAACATATTCCATTTCTCTGTCTTCCAGTATGGAATTATTTCAAAATCTCTCCATGTTCTTCCTGCCTTTTCTGCATCTTTCCTAGCTCTGATGCATTTTTTTTTTGAGATGCAGTGATCAGAAATTCAGTGTTCAACATGAATATATAGTGGGTGCATTTATAGCATTAAAAAAAGTTTCCTACTGTGGTGGGTTTTTTCCCTAACAATTTCTAATGTTCTAATGCTGCATTTTTTTTACTAAGATTGGAAGCTGTCACTTTTAGAGGACTAATCATAATGACTCCTAGATTCTCTTTCTAAGCAGAATTTAGAATACACCGCTTTGAATGTCTAGAAAGGGGTATTTATTCCCACACCAACTGTGTAGTTACTGACAACATTTCACTCATTCTGCTTCTGTGTACCATTCATAGCTCTTGTTTCAAACAAACGGGTCTCCCTGATGAAGCAGCTCATCAGAGATGACTGTTGAATTATGCATTCCTGGAGAAATCCCCAAAACTTTTTTTAATAGTTACAGTAGTGATGGACCTTTTAAAGCACCCTTAATTAGCAATGTTGAGTTGAGACACAGCAAATTACAGTGATGTGAAATCACAACTCTGACACTGCAATGCTATACAGTTGCCATGGAATACCTAATCTTTATTTCTTTGCTCTGTATGAGAGGAAGAGAGAGAGAATATTTGTAAAAAATCATCATAAGGAAGGACAAATAGCCTTGAAGCCTGGATAGTTACATATATTTTTTCCAGATTATTATATAGCTGAATGAAAACTTGCATACAAAAAAAACCCCAAAGAGTATTAAAATTAAATTGCATTCTTTTCTATCCTGCTTCCTAGTGTCACTTGCTGCCTAAATACCAGTTTTCAGACTGCAAGTGCTGTGAAGCACATATAGGCTTTTTGTTGGTTTTAAATTTTGTGGAGTTGTGATGTTTTCAGGAGTTCTCAGCTGGTCCTACATGTTATTATGTATAGTATCTAATCAGCTAATTCAGATTAGTAGAAAAACTTTCATTAGCATCAATGGAGAATCAAGCTGATAATGTATATAAATCTATGCTTTCAGCATGAAGAATACAATGAAATTAAATGCCATGACATTTATGCCATGGCACATTTGTTGTCTTTTGAAGACATCACAAATCTAAATCATACGGAAATCAAGCTCTATTTCTTCTAATGTTCTGGTTTATTTTTAATAACTATAAAAATTAAAGATCAAAAAATCTACAAGATTTAATTATCTACCTTTAGTTACAAGAGTAAGAAGAGAAATACAAGATAAATAAGATCTTTTTATGGCACTTCACTGTATCCACTATTATTAGTTCAGTGATAGTGAAAGAGTTAACTTTGATTTAGAACAGAGACTGCATCATTGGTTGTACTTTTTTTTTAGCAATATATGTTTTATATACCCTAGTGCACAGACACCTGTACTAGGTTTCTAATTCTGGATGTGCACATAATATTAAGAGACCTTAACATCATTAATATTTTCCAACATGCCAGCCAAACACATTGATTCTTGCCTGTATTATTAGGAAAATGGGAATTCTGCGAGTAAAAATCATATTTCAAAAGTAGAAGCATTAGTACTTTGGGGTAAGCAATGAAAGCTGGTCTTTGGCGTTCCTGTCACTGCAAACTGCAGGAGGAAGGTGAAGCCTCCAGTTTACCTAGTGTGGCAGTTTCTGTTAATTTTTGCATGTAATGTTGTTTCCTGATGAATCACACACGTGCATAACTTGCTGTCGGATTGCTCTAATTATCGTAGATCATCTTCATGGTTTGCCACTTGCAACCTAATATATTATGATAGTTGAAGTAATATGTTCTGGTTATAATTGGTCGCCCTCTATTGATACGGGTAATGGATCTCTCCTGTGAAATACAAACAGTAACTAGACGCACAGCATGCAGGTGAGTTAAGTACCCACACTACCCAGGAATCAGCAGGTATGCTTCATGACTTAGTCTCCAGACGTATTTTTTCTGGAAGCTCAGCATATCCCTAATTGCAATTATATTATGTGTCCATCTTGTCTCAGATCTTAGAAAAGGGGTTTCTGTGTATAAATATTTAAGTATGAAAGTAAAATGCAATACCAAGCACTTTTCTGCAGACTTGGAGAAATATAACTGGCATAGATGTTTTCACAGAATTCCCATTTATATTAGTAGAGTTGGTCTCAAGGATAATTCACATTCCAAAGAGGAAAAACAAATATTTGAATTGGAAACTGGGAGCTACATTTTGATGGGGCAAGTCTTCACATTACGTGTTTAGTTTAGTGTAATCAATAACATCAATAAATCAGTGGACTGACTGAACCCTGAAAGGATTGTAGTTCTCACACAATAAATTTATTTTTTTTATTCTCCATGTGAACACAGAAACACTGTCAAGTGCACAGTTGGTGTAATATTGACTTTTTTTCCCCTAATATTTAGCCACTGTGTGTTCAAGGTTGACAAGGGCAATTATATCCCACCGGTGTCTGTCAGTAACCATATTTGTCTAGGGCACAAGTTTTCCCCAAAACACTTCTTGTCTTTTAAGGCCTACTCACTTTTCTGTGTTCTATTCAAAACTTCCAGAATAAGCTGGAGACAAAATGTACATCCTCTCAAAATACTATTAAAGAGATTGATTAAAAAAAAAAGAAGCTTGAGGCAAATGTTTATGGATCAGCATAAGCATTTTAAATATTTCACTTGGTTTCTTTCAGTAAATCCAGTTATAGGTGTTGAAGAGCAAACCATCAAAACGTTTAAAGGCTTAGCCCCTCTTTTCTCATCCTTCCTGTTTTACACCTTTCTCAAACAACTTCAAAAATAAAAAGGAGTGCAAAGAACATTGCATCCAGAACCACACACAGGTTTAGCCTACGGTCATTATCTCTAGGTTTAGTGAACAAGGTCTCATTTGACTTAGCATATTTCAAACCTAACTTAGACTTGGGTATTCCTTTGGTGGCATCCATTGCAAGAAATCTTTGAAAATAATAGATTACATTCTATTGAGTTTATTTTTATTTATTTGAGGCTTTTATGTTACCTCTAAAATATAGAAGGCACAGCAGTTTTCACTGAATTTTCTACTCTAATTACAACTTATACCTAATACTAACCTGATCACCTATCAGACAGTGATTATATTTCTGCGTAACTTGCAGAGTTGGTGGAAATACCATGATATGATACAAATTAAATGATTTGAAGGAAATTTGCAGTTCATTGCAATTTATCAGTATGATAAAAATAATTAAGTAGATATCACACAGATAACACGTGTATCATAATAGAGAAATGAGGGAACTTGGGATTTCGGAGCGGAAGGAGAGAGTTTGACATTTTAGAATAGCATTTAAGAGTCTGAATAAACTACTGTGTGTTCATATATTTGGTTTAAACATGGGAACAAGTGAAATCTCTACACATGCCTACGAGTTGACGGGAAGTTATCTTTTCTCATTTTGCCCTTGATCCCCTTTCCTCCATGGGAGGTGGTATGAATGCTCGCGTGCCCGGACTGCGGCATCTACCTTCAGTGATGTTGGGAGCTGGAATGAGGGGGCAAAAACCACTCTAAAATGTTGCATGCTTTGGCTGGGATCAGAGTTGTGGAGGTCTTTATATAGCAACATATTCATTTTCAGCATCTTGTTGGCTCCTGTTAGAAGTACTGCTTTTGATGGGCCAGAATTTAATCTCAAAACTGATTAAAATAGTGATTATTTGATTAATCAGTGAAGAATTACAGTTCCTTTAAAAGCCAGACTCAATTAACAGTAATTTAAGATTTTAGACAGTACAGACCTGAATACTAACATTCTTTGACCACTGGCTTTCAAATACGTTAGGTTTCTCTCAGGATTGCTGAAATTTATCCTGCTAAGCATTCAATGGCAATCTTTGGTAAAAAAGCTGCTTGTTGTATAATTCTGTGCACATCAGCCATTCTTGGCTTCATGTGAATGTTCATCATGATCTAAACATACAGAATCAAGGGAGGGGCAGAAAAGTGGCCTATGCATACAATAATAATGACACAACCTAAAGTAAATGTAAAGATGTAGTCTTTATATTTCTAAAATTGTCTTCATATACAGAGTCATCTTTTGAATTGTCAAGAATATATATTGACGCTTCTATATGTACTACCTTGCTCTTCCATGTAAAGAGAAAAAACTTTCATATGTTTAGGGAAAAAATCCAAGTTGAAAAGCTAAGGCTGTGCTTATTCAAAGCTTTGTTGAAAAGTGAATAAAAGTGCAGAATTTAATGTAGTCTTGTTAATAGTAATTTATTCCAGTCACTTTTAAATTCTTTTACCTCTACCTCTGTTTTTCTTGCATGTTTTACTCTTTCTTTCTTTCTATTAAAATCTAATAGATATTTCATAGTCAAAGTGTTTTCTGTTTGTCTTTGATAGTGGACTTTGTGTGGGATAAAGTGTTGTGAAGTTGAAAAAGTTGCATGTTATGGGTGGACATGTAGTTGAAGAAAGAGTGTTTTGTTCACAAGAACCAGTTGTTACAGGATGAAATTCATACTTACAAATAGTTTAAGCAATGCCAGTTTTGATATGGAATGGAAAGCACAGTGCTCTAATTATTACACATATTTTAATGTATGTTCTGCATTATATCACAGAGACACCTGTTCTTTAACGTTACTTTTTGCTGTGTTATTTTTCCTATGATACCAATTATTTTAAGCATGTATGACAGGTAACTGGCATCTTTATAGCTGTGAGGTTGCAACTCAGCAGGTTTTACCAGTAATACTGTGAACATGAAAATAATATATTAAGAATCTGTATTATGGAAAAGGATATTACAGACATAGAAAATGCACTAAACACCTTTGACAAAAAAAAGTCACTCATGAGCTGAAGTACATCGTTTCTAAGTAATGACATTTTAAGATTAAAATGTTGTATATTCCAGGGCTGTTTTTCAAAACGGTTGTTCAAATTTTCTGTCAGGAGCTCTAGTGGATGCACATTGCTGTTAACCAAGTGAATTAACAGCATGTTGATGTTCTGTAGAGAACAAATAGATTGCAATAAAACAAAATTCCTGTTGCAATTAAATAAAAAAAATACATGCTTATGTAGAAAGAGGCAAAACTTTTTTTACTAATATGCAGTTATGTTATTGGGTTTTACTGTGACAAAGTTATATTTCTATGTATATACATGTGCATATATATAAAACTATATTTTTAAATTGTATTTCTTTTTTTTTTTTTTAACATGAATTGTGCCTAGGTGGATTTGCCTGGACCTAAGAAATCTGTTCTCATGCTACCGTTCAGGTTTAGATAGTTGTTTACATCAGAGCTTCTGTTCTCAGCACAGATACTGTGGTCTCTGGTTCCTTGTATGGCTGGGATTGTAGTAGCAGACTATCATGTACTGTGGTAGGCTTTGAGGTCCATTCATTCATACTGAATGAGGCTGGTGTTGAGAACTTAGCATTAGTTACTCTCTGTAAAACTGCAAATCTTGGCTGTTTTTAATTCATTTGTTATCAAGAACAGTGGATCAATTCTGCCAATGATTCAACTCAATAAACTAGTAAATAAAAATGCCCTACATGATCTTTGGCTCTGGACTCTTTCCACCTGTGTCTAGGGACATGGCTCACATACAATTTACAAAAACACACTATTCACATAAGTAGCCAGGATTCTTCTTTGAGATGATGATAAATGTCCCTATCCATTCTGTTCCATATAAATTCTACTGAAATCCCATGCAGAGGGTCCTGTTTTGTGAGATGGTACTTGCCTGCTTATTTTCTGTGCCATAAGTTGCTGTTTGCTAGGTAACAGCAACTCTGCCTAAAGGTAGCTCAGTTTACAAACACTTGAGTCATTGTTACATAGAGCTTTCAAGAGTCCTTACCAACAAAGATGGAGAGAGAATGTTTGTATGGAAAAACTTGCAACCCATTTTTATTATCTTAACGTATAACTGAGTGGGAGATGAAGTTCCAGTTCAGTGTCCTGAAACTGAGAACTATTTTTCTGGTACGCAAGGTATTCTTCCCCAAGTGAAATCAACATATGGCTTCTCATAGATGTTAACATAGCAATATAATCACTCAAGTTCCAAGTTAATAGACCTTTAAAGTTGATAGTCAAAGAATTAGGATGTGCTGGATCATTACAGTGTTTTATCTGGCAGGCAGCAGTAAAATTTTATAAGCTTTTTTGAGTCACTTTTACATAAAATATCATTGATGTTTTACTGTCTCTTCTATTTTGCATTTTCTCCATGGGATGAAAGGTTCCATCTCAGTACATATAATAAATATTCCACTGACTTTGTGTGGGTAATAAGCAAGAATCACTGTCTCTGGATTGCTAGAAAATGATGCCACTGCCTTAACTCTAGGTGTCTTGTCTCATAGGGATTAGGCCCTATGGAAGACCAGCTGCTTTCTGGAAAGGCAGCTGAGGCCAGGCAACTGTATTGCTGCCTTATTGTCTGGACTAGGGTCATCATATATGACCTTCTGTTGTCTTCTGCTAGAAGCTATTTAGGAACAATTAGGTGAAATTTTAATTATTTTCTTTGAGTTTACACATTTTGATAAAAATGACTTCCTCTTCCTTTTCTTACATAGCAGTGCCTTCCACAGTGCTGTGATTCTTGTCCCAGGTGTGTTGTGAGACTTTGTGCATGAGCTGAACCACTATAGATTAACAGTCCAATTTTTGAATTTTAAAATTCCTGTTCACAACCCCTCTGCTGAATAGTACATCTCCTGTAAAAAACAGCAGACTGATTAATCAGACTGATTCTGGTGAAACTGAAGAATTCCACATCTGAGCACCTCAGAGGGAGCTGATCAGGGATGAGCCTCCATTGCTGTTTGTTGGACTGGGTGTTATTTTCAGTTTTCCTTCCCAAGTTTCTGAGGGCAGCAGTCTTTGATCATGCTCCAGTAAATGAAGATCAGAGCATCAAAGGAAGTTAAATATGTTGGCAGTGAGTGTCACCGAGCTTGACTTTCAAGTGTGCAGTGCTGGGAACATATTCAGAGATATGAGTTAAGTGAATCAGGACAAGTTGAGCACCTAAGAAATGGAGTCATGAAGGAAAGGATTTTGTGCACAGGGTCACCTAAATCTAGAAACAGGAAATATTGAATAAAGCAGAGTTATAAGAACTCCTACTCTTTCTTGAATTTAAATATCTATTTTTTGACAGTTGTGAAGTCATTGCTTAGAACTCATTAGCCTAACCTCCAGAGGAGGAAGATTAAATTCCTGCAACTGATAACACATATAGAAAACACAAGGATGAAATATAATATTATTGCCATAGATGTCTACACATGAAGATTTAAGGTTTGCCTTAAAGCTCCTTTGCTGTCTGGGAGTCAGAATTCCTGAAGCAGGCTGTGTTAAGATCTATGTTGCAGAAACTCAGATGCCGTAAATAGGAATGCTTAAGACAGTCATGAAATTAAGCACAAGTCTGTTTATTTTGTATTTGGTTTTGTGCTTGTTTATAAGAAGCACAAAGGTTCTCAAATGGTGTGAATCAATGATTTGGTAACTGATCACCATGCACTAAAACATTTTTCATGTTGAGCCTTTTTTTTAGTACCTCGCCCCTATATTGCTACAATTATATTTTAATATTTAAGCTTCTTTCATGTTTATGTTGTCAAGCTGTGTGTTAATGTTTATATATATCTGCACATATATATATATATATTAAAAAGTCATTTACAATCCAGGGCATAAACTTAGGAAGACGTGTTGTGTCTCAGTGCCATGTGGGATTTGCACTGACTTCTATTGCACTGACTTCTATTACCCACTTTTGTATTTACAGCAAGCACCTAGGTCCAGGCAGAACTGAGATCATAGAATGCTTTAGATTGGAAGGGACCTTTAAAGGTCATCTAGTTCAAACCTCCTGCAGTGAGCAGGGACATCTTTAACTAGAGCAGGTTGCTCAGAGCCAACCTGACCTTGAATGTTTCCAGGGATGGGGCATCTACCACCTCTCTGGGTAACCTGTGCCACTGTTTTACCACCCTCACTGTAAAAAATTTCTCCCTTGAATCTAGTCTAAATCTACCCTTTTTTTGTTTAAACCCCTTTGTCCTATCACAAGCCCTGCTAAAAAGATTGTCCCTATCTTATTTGTAAGGCCCCTTTAAGTATTGAAAAGCTGCAAACTTGGATGCACAGATCTAATATCCACCCACTTTTTCAGACTGTACAGCGAATCGGTATTATTATCTAATGTAGGATGCCCTGGGAGTTAAAAATAGGATGCTTGTCCCATATCTTAATCTCTGCCTGTCAGAAGTTTGAAGACATCATTAAGAATGCCTTTGCTGGTTGTTGTGGATTAACCCTGGTAGGCAGCCAAGCCCCACGCAGCCACTCGCTCCCTGCTCACCAATGAGGTGGGAAAGAGAATCACAGGGTAAAAGTGAGAAGACTCACAGGCTGAGATAAAGATGGTTTAATAGGTAAAGCAGAAACTGTGTGCTCAAGCAAAACAAAATAAGGAATTCACTCACTGCTTCCCATTAGTGGGTAGATGTTTAGCCATTTCCAGGAAAGCAGGGCTTCCTTATGTGTTAACAGTTATCTGGGAAAACAAACATCATAACTGTGAACATTCCATCCCTTTCCTTCCCCAGCTTGCCGAGCACAACCTTCTATGGTGTGGGATATCCCTTTGGTCAGCTGAGGTCAGCTGTCCTTTCTCAACACTTTGGGCACCCCCAGCTGACTCCCTGGCGGAGCAGTAAACGGAAAAGGCCTTGACTCTGTGTAAACACTGCTCAGCAACAGCTAAAACATCCCTGTGTTGTCAATACTGGTGTGCTCACAGATCCAAAACATAGCACCATACTCAGTACTATGAAGAAAGTTAACTCTATTGCAGCAAAAACAAGTACACAACAATTATTTGGATCATATTGACACTTCTTCTGATTCTTTGATCAGTCAGACCAACACTGACCTTTTAAAAAGAAAAAAAAATAAATCGCAGAAAATACTGAGCTTTTACACTTCACCTATATTGCTTGAACTAAAAGAAATAACTAGTTAAATGCTCATTCACAATACATTTTTTAAATGCTGAAAGCACAGTGAAATGAAAACATTTTATTATTATCACTTGCAAAAATGCAGTATTATTAAAGGCTTAGAAAAATTATGTAGGATGTTTGGATTCGTACTTGAAGAGGAGTTCTAGAAACAAAAAATTGTGCAGTTCAAGACATATCGTACTTTTTTTTTTTACCCCTTTTTGGCAGACAGTACACTGTGAACATAATTGAAATGTAAGAAAGATAAGAATGAAACATGACTTTCAGATACTATTGTTATTGGTAAGGGCTTTATTCCATGTCTCCATTTAATTTATTCATGCTCAGTCTTTGTATGTGAAATACTCCTAAATTCCTGATTATTAAAACAGAAAATCATTTTGGAGTTAGCTTCAGAACACTATAAGCGTGTAATAATTGTGAAAGATACTGTCTGAAAATAGCTCTTTGTATATATTCTAAGTGTCATTAGGTTTCTTTTTCTTTAAAAATTCATCATTATCTTTTCCGTATGTTTTATGTTTATTACTGTTGAATACATTGGCTCTCCAAAGCTATGGCCAAGGGACTTATAATATATTTGCTGGTACTACATCAACAAAATTGCCAAGTTGCAATTGAAAATTCATATCATCTGTGCTAAAGCTAGGAAGACCTTTCTCTTAAAATTTATATTAAATTCTCAGGACACATGATCAGTTTTCTACAGTAGCAGAAGGGAAAGAATGTTTTCACATGTGACCTGAAGGAACCAAATGTGAAAGCAAATGAGGTGCAATGAACATGGATCTCCAAATTGCCATTTTTACATTTAGTATTCAACATACAATCAACACTTCCATATGGTTCAAACAAATAAAATTGCATTTTACAGTGTAGTAACATGTCAGTCCAGCCACAACCATAGTAAATATTTTATTACAGATAATCTGCATCTCATTTAGACTTTAGGAAAGATACACAGTTTATGAACGCATTGTATATCACAGTGCAAAGACGAAAATAACGATACAGAACAAAAATAATGTCTGATGTTTGATTTTCAACGTTAGTGTGGTATTTTGTAATAATATTAAACACTGAAAAAATAAAAATGTTTGCTGACCAAATTCTTCATAATCTGTTCTCATTGCAGATTCCTGGATCATCAGAGACACATCAGCATCACACCACATAGAAAGCTGAAGGTAAGATAAAAACTCCTACAGCCTCGAGCTCTGGTGCAATCCATATATTGTGTTAGTGCTTTTCAAATGACACACAATTGTCTAACTTACAGAATAGAGCAAACTACAAAATGAGAATAGGCCAGTATGTGCTTCGGATACAGTTTTCTACTGACTTACCCATTAGCAATAATTTATGCTGCTGTATCTATTTTACTGTTGTTGCAATAACAGTATAGGTCAAAATACAAAATGGGATAAATTCATGTAGTGCCAGTTTTAACAGATGTAAGTATTTTGTTCAAGAAGGAAGATCCAGGGTGATAAATTCTCTACCCTGTTACCAGACTTATAAAAAAATAGAATATAATTTAATAAAATCTAAAATTTGTACTGTTAAATCTTCTGTGAGAATTCAAGTTTCCACAAGAAACTACTGTTGCCTACATATACTATATTGTGATGTTTTTTAATGATGCCCCTCTTTAGGTTAATAATTTGCAAATGTAATTTGTAGCCATGACCTCAACTCAGCTGAAAGCACATAAGGTACCTGAGCTCTGCAATGTCAGCTGTTGGTGCCCTCTCAGAAGTGTCTGTATTTGGCTATGATCTGTCTGTGAGCAAATCTTAGTCTGATCAGTACTTACATAGCAACTTTACTGAGCTGAACAAGTACCTGGGCTTGGGGTTTTTTTCCTTTGGTTTTAGCTCAGTGATTTTTCTCAATGGTAACCAAAGTCAAGTAATTTAAAGCTTGTGAACCTCACAAAAAGGGTTCATTTAAAACCATATTCTGTATCTTGTGACACCAAATGGAAAGTGCGTTCTTCTGTATGACTACAAAAGATTTTAGAATAGCTATCAGATACGCGTTCTGCTCATTAATGTTTGTACAGTATTCTGCCTTAAAAGAGCTACAGTTTCCTAGAGCAAGTCATTCAGAATTCGACTACATTCTTCAAGTTTAATAGGTTGAGCTCTTTGAGTTCTCCTACCTCCTCCTGATTGATGGTTTGTTTCTTCTTTTAATACAAAATTCAGTAAAATTTCCAACAGTGAAAAGGGTCTTTTAATTATAAAACACCAGCATGTGGGAATGATTCAATTTACACATCAGAAAAGTTCAGTTACTTGACCGTAATTTATTTTTTGTGCTGATCATTTACAGACCACAGATTCTTCTTCCCCCCCGCCCCTGCTTCTTGCTTGCTTTCTCTCCATGTAAGAGAATAAAAATCTCAATAACCCAGAAAAGGCTTTAGATCTTATATTACTTAGTCATCAGAAACAGAGTCTCCATTATCAGACTTTTTCTACCAGCTTTTATCCCTTTCTCATTTCCTAGCTATGTCATGATATTCTATTTAAATATGTTCTGTAATTGCTGAGTAATATTTTTTTTTCTTAAATCTGACAGAAGGGCAGTGTAAGTAAGGAGGGGTAGGGTCTCTCACTCATGGAACCGTGAACACAAGAGATATTACCTAAAAAAGATATTTGTAGTTCTTATGTTGCATACAACACAGTTGACCACTGAAGCACTTTAACTTGTCTCCTGCAGCTCTATATTTAATTTATTTTTATTTCTTTTTTTTTTTTGTTGATTTTTGTTTTATAAGGATTAGTTAATACTGAAATAAAGGTCTAGAAGGAATGGAAAATTTCCATGTGCTTCCTCTATGCAGTATTTGTCATTTTTATCATTTTATTTTCAGAACTTAGCTTAGGAATTGCATTGGTAGGTATAGCAGCTTTTGATGACAAATCTTTGTAGATTCTGGAGGTGATTTTCCTAGAAAAAAAAAAAATTAATCTTACTTTGCACTCATTATGGGCATAAAAGAAATAAGCTGTAAAAATGTCCAGAAGATACACTGAAATACATTTAGAGATATGTTCTTTTATTTATTTTGGTTTTAATCAGATGTGGTTTGTGACTGAGAGCTATTAGATTATATTATGCTCATTTTAGAATAAATAAGTACCTGTAGGGAAGTGCAGCTATATATCATTTATTCTAGCTTGTATATATAATTTTGATATTCATCTGAATACCTAACAACATTTATTGGTTGGCTGTTTGTTGCAACACACATACAAAGGCAATGTCTATGCTACCAAAATACACTGCTGCTATTTATTTGTTCTTTTTAGCATTTAATTTAGTCTGTTGTCCACTTTGGAAGGGATCTATGAATGCTACTCTAATAAAACATGTCAAACTTGGGTCAGGAGGGCAGTTCTTCAAATTATTTTCAGCTATTTGCCAGGTGCTCCTCCTTTAACCTGGACTAAGCTTTTAAACTAAAAGAGCCAATATGAATATGTGTTTCGTAGTGTCCCTGTGAGAGAGAAACAGAAGGGCTATTTTTGTAATATCTGTACCTGCTGCTGTTTAAATACGTTTTTGTGTAGGAACACAAATGTATCCCTGGATAAGACTTACGAGCTGAAACTAGCATATTCTTATAAAACTAGTCAATGTAAGATGTTATCTTCCATTGCCCATTTAGCCACTGCAGGCTAAATGAAGCCAGTAATTCTATCAGTTTGATTTTACAAATTTAAATTTTCACTACTGCAGCTTTCACTAATTCACCTGTACCTTACTGTATTCAAATCCCCCTCAGTAAAGGAAATAATCAGAGCACATGGGAACAGCAATAATCAAGATCCATGAATACAGGAACAGATCTTTCCAGTTCTTATTGATGTTCATACAAACATACATCTTAATACTAAGTACACTAGCATTTATTTCCAAAAGCTAGTTTTAAAAATTCTTTATGATCTCTGAATAAGAACAGACCTTTGTATCTTCAATCTGACTGGCATGTGTTGCTAAGTGCTCACATACTTGATCTCACATATAATTGATATGGAAGATGGACTGTACTTTTCTTACGCAAAACCAGCATAAGTTATATACAGTTATTCTGTGTTTTGGTTTGGTGTTTGGTTTTTTTTTTTTTAAATGAATCGGTTAATTTAACTCCTCTGTTCTTCTACATCAGTATACCTTAAGCTATGAATAGGCAACATTTTCAAATGTCTCCCAAGGTTGGTACCATAATCAAACATTACGTGTCCTGAAAGATACAACCAATATTCTGGCTGCTGGTGCAGTAGGAGTCCTCTGATGATGCATCTGGTTCCTCTTCGGTTTTTTTGGTAATCCCCATAATGACTTCCACATCTGTTTCATTTACCAGGTTAAGCCCTATAGCATTGTTCTCAGTAGGTCAGTGTTCCAACAGTTGTCAACAGTTTGCAACAGTGTAAGTCCTCAGCAGATCCCAACTATACAATAAAAAAGCCTAAATAGTCCTGGTTTCAAAAATAGTCCTGGTGTCATGAGACTCTCTATTGAAAGCAATCTTTAAATACTTCTAAATCCTTGTCCTTCCTGACCAGTAGGAAGAACATACTGTAGGAAGTAAAAACAGTAGTATTTACTACTGTAAGCAATGAGCTAAAATCAATAACCCTATAGAAAACTTAGTAATTTAGATGGTAGATGGAAGGTTTTCCTCACAATTTTTATCATTACATTTCTCATGATCATTTATTTTCAACTTCTCTTCTGTGGCTTAAATGCTAACATTTTGCTTCAGTTGGTATTCATGACAGTCAAATGTTTAACCTGTGTTAAAGGTTGGTATTTTAGTAGAGGTTTCCATATTTAATAGATGTCCTGATGGTAGAATTTTTCAGCAAAAGTAATTATTGTCACAACTTTTCTGCTTTTTTCTTTTCCTTTCATGGCAATGTACATAAAAGTATTGAGTGTCAGTAGGACTACAGCATTCTCACTCCAATACAAAGAGCTTATGGCTTCTGCCGTGTTCTATATATTTTTGGACACCCGTGGAATTTTTCATTTAGTAGATAGGGATTACAGTGACTTAATCTTGCCTGTTGTAACTTGACTCTGTCTATGCACTACATATAACGACTTGCTTTGTTTATATGGGAATTGGAGCTAAATTCCCAGCTGATAGTAGGCCCACCTCCCCAGTACTATGTGTATTTTGTTTGTTTATTTTATTTTGTTTTTTACAGCTATGCGTCTTTATGAATACTGTTTAAATACTGGAATGATTCCTCCACATTACTATCAAATCTCTGTCAGGCTATCTCTGAGCTGTAGAGGGGCATGCCAGTGGACATATTTTTTCAAAAATAAAAAGGTATTGTACTCAATCATTGCACTGTCATCTTCTCACAACAATCAGTCAGTTATGGAGACCTGCATTATTGGATGGGTATTTTTGTATTTGCAGACACTTCTAGCATATTTACACAAAATTGCACTATTTGGCATAATAGTTGGAAATATGATAAAGAATTTCTCAACAACAACAACAAAAAAACAAACCAAAGAAACTTATCCAGCAGTAGGCAGTGGTGAAAATCAGTTTGAAATCTTCTCTGTCATCAAAGCTAATTATATTGTCTGAAGTCCAGAGCTGCAAAAAAAGTTAGCCAGGGAGTTACAGGTCTAAATTCCTGGCCTTAATTGCCTTCTGTACAGATTACTTCTCAGTCTTTCCATTCAAAATCCCAGCATAGGGTTAGTGATGGTGCTAGTCCCTGTCTTGTTGTTCAATCTAGGAACAGAGAGTAAATATCCCAGGTGATAAATTTAGGAGGATACTGACATTGCTGGTCTGTAAAAAATTTATACTAACTGGATAGTACAATACTCATGTTTTACTTTCCATGTAGAAAACCAAATTCTTTTTTCAGGAAAAATGTTTACAATTAAATAGAAGTTGGCTTTTGTCAGATATTGTGAATATAGCTGAACTAATTAGAGTGTGCGTGTTTTGAGTAGTGTATTAGATAAAAAAGAACAAGGACTTTTCCATTAATAAGTCTCCTCCTTTTTTTTATCTTCTTTTGCTCATAATGTTTATCACATGCAAGCCAAAAAAAAAAAAAAAAGAAAACAAAAAAGAAGGAAAAAAAAAAAGTGAAGATTTTCTTGGTTTCTTAAGCAAAATGTTAAATAAGATTGACAGTCAGTTTCACTTTTGCAGCATGGTAGTAACATGTCTAAAAGTAGTCCAGCTGATGGTTTGAGTTGCTACAAGTAAAGCAGCCCTGTTATTCTAAGATGCTCAATTATTTTCAAGCCACTGAACTATTGGGTTTTTGTTTTTGAAACTATTGTTTCAAAAAGCATTTTTAAATTTCTCTCCAAGAGGCTAAAACCCCTTTTTTGTGGTTTACTGTGGTTCTTTGAACTACTTTTTAAGGCCAATTTGTGATAGATTTTGTACTGTGATTTTTATATTTAGTCTACTGGATCCATCTAAGCTGGATAGCCATAGGGAAATAAGTTAGGAAGCATAGAAATCAAGAAAAGCTGAAGCTGATATTTCAAGCTGAAACAGAGGCTAGTATAACTCAATTTGTCTGTGATAATTTTTCCTGAAAGAACAAAGAACTTTTTTTCCCCAACATTCTGTCTTTGTGTTTAAAAATTGTGATTTCTGCATGGTTTGTGTAAAATAAGAGCATTTGAGTTTTTGCTGGTTTGAGGTAGAACTTAACAATCCCTATAGGAAGGGACGGAGTTTCCTGAAACTGAGATTTGACCTCCAGATCTACTCTGATGGGGTTTTGAAGAGGTTTGAGCCATTTCCTTCAGTTAATAGTGATAGAAAGGGACACTTTCATGCATGCTACGCTTTTGAGTTGATGGCAAACTGGTCTGCGGTTCCGTTGCTATTTGTATCCTTTTCTACAGCATCTGACAGGTAATCAAGAAGAGGCTGTGCAATGGCTAAGTACGCTTGAGGCTACTGTACAAATTATGTTATCCACAAAACATATTTTAACGTTCTATTAAGACAAGCAGAAAGGTGAATGGAAGCTTTATGGGTGTCAGTTAAGATGGTCATTGACCTGGTTGTCTTTTAATGAGAAAAAACAAATCAAGGACAGATCATTTGAATGACACTAGTCAATGAACCAGGTGGAACTCATTAGAAAATAGGAAACAGGCTGGTTATACATAGACTTCCCAAGAACTGTTCAGCAGTATATAAATTAATAGTAAGTATCAAAATCTAGATGTAGAAAAGAGATGTAAGATAGAGGATTTATGTTAAAATTGTAATTTGCTTGATAACACCTGTGTCAGAGACTATAAAAAAGTGTGAAATACATACTTCATTTGTTCATTTATTATCAATCACATGTGTAATGCTGTGTATATAAAAGTAGGGATCCTTAACAGGGTCCTACCTACTGGTGGGAAAATCTCCAAAAATTGCAACTCCAGCACATGAAGCTGAATGTGAGGCCTGAGATGTATCATACACAGTCCAATTCCAATTTGTTTTTTCAGTGAAACTTTGATGCGTACTGTTTCACATCCCTTTTATCAACAGCAATGCTAACTATGCTATGGAAAAAAAAAATAAAAGTGAAGGATTGCATTCCTCTAATCAGCTCACTACACAGTTGGCAAAAGTAGTTATGTATTTAGTCACAGAGACTGAACCTAATGTAAGAGGCAATGCAAGCTACTTTCCACAGATATCTAGAAGACATGGCAACTGTACTTGAGTCCAGGAGATCCAGGTGTAATTTTGGAGACTTTGCAAGTATTCCTATTACTGAGTATATATCTAGCATGTGGAAGAAAGGTCTAATCTCAACTGTAAATGCTGGGAATTACATGTCATTTCCCTTCGAGCAGTAAATGCACTTTTGTCTATCTAGATTTTGTTATATGTTTTTCACAGTAATTCCTAACAGTGCTGTGCTATGTCATTAAAATATCAAAATCTAATAAGTCAGCTGGCAATAAATGGAAAAAGTAGAAATCCATAGCAAAGATTAGTGATATCTAAAAGTGGTTTATAGGTCCTAGTGGGATTCCTCCTTTTTTAACAACAAAGTGTGGAGTGAAAGAATATGCACAGCTTACTTTGTCTTCCTATTTCTTTTGATCTGAAAGAACAATCAGATAAGGCTGATTTCTGAAGACAGTTCAGAATGAACAGATTTCAGTTGCCCCCAGTGATAACCATCATTGTCAACAGGAGGCATTCCAGGTACCGACACTAGAGCCTTAAATGTTCAGATACTGAACATTTTATCTTTTATTTTAAAAACTACTGCTGGGAACTCCCTTTATAGAATGCAATGGATGATGAGTATTTAGAAGAAGAATGAACCCTGAAAGAGAATAAAGCCCAAGCCTCAGAGACTGTCAGTGAACACCAGAAGGACAGAATAATTTAAGGCTAAGGTGGGGAATTTCATGCACATAGAAAACCTACAGCTGTAGAAAATGGAAGGATAGAACTCGGGAGCTACAGGCTACAAAACCAAAATTAAAAGCATTTAGAGGCCCTGACCCTAATGGGCATTTGTCCAGAATAGTGAATGAGTACACACTCTGTCCAAGTTCAGCCAAACTAAGTGTTTCTTCACAGAGAAGGCTCAGAACTGGAAGATGTTGATGTGTTGATAATCAAAGTTGAGATATCTGTAGTAAACCAGTGCACCGAAATGCTAATAGCTGCCTTCTGTAAGCTATGTCATTTAACAAGTACTAGCATTCCCTCTAACATGCAAGCTTTGGCTCTCAATTTTTGAAGAAAATACTGATTTTTGGCACAGTGTGACAAGTTGCATTTTACATCTTGTGCATTGTACAAAGCTCACTAAACGTGGCACAGTGCTATGCAGTGTATTATGAAAACTGGTTGTTTAGAAATGTAATTATAATATTTTTCTGATTTAAGAGTATTTACACCCTGCCTGCTGCACAATGCTGATAGTTAAATTAGTAAGTTTTTTTGGTTTTAGTAAGATTATCTAAGTTAGCAATTGATAGCTTAACTCATCTCAAAAACAGCTTAACACAGAGTTATCACTCATCAAGGTTAACAAATTTTGAATGAGCAGATGCAAATGAATTCATTATTGAAGGGTTTTTATGTGCTTATCACTGTCACTGTAGTTTTAAAATGTGCCTACAATATGCACGTTATTCCTTTTCTAGTCTGCGTTCAAATAGTTTGTGTCTACCAAACCCAGATACGGCATTCAAACACTTTGACTCTGTTTCCCCCATTGGTGTCATTGTTGCTTTCATGGGTTTTGGATAAAGGCCTTCATCTGTTTTTACACTCATAATTGGGGCAGAGTTCATCAATTTTGAAGAGTTTCCAAAGGTCGTTACTAATAGAAGCTCCATTGCCGTGTCTCCCTGACATACAAGAAAAACAGAGATTTGTTAGAGATTGAGTCAAACCATGCTGACATTTGTGAGCATGTGGGCAACATTTCATTTGTTTAAATCTAAAGAAGTCTTAGAATTATTTAATTTTTGCTAGCATCTGACTAGACTTGAATAGAAAATGTTGAATATTGTAGTCCAGTAGGATTTTTCCAGGTATTGATAGAGCAAATGCAGATGCTGATGAGTTGGTGGCTGGGTCTGTGACTGTGAATGTCTGTGGAGGTAGTAAAGAAGAAAAATCAAAACATACATTTGAAAAAGTCATAGATATTTAGGAGTATAGCTAAAGGTCTCTTCTATTCTTCCTCCCTCTATTACCTTGATTTATTCCTTGATCCTTTCATTAGTTTCTACTTGTGTGAGGAGTGCATGGTTTTTAGGACACTTTCAGTATGTCTCTTTGGGTTGACTATAACGATGGCCAGTCTTGAGGCCAGGATGCCCAGCTTCCTGAGCATACAGGAATTCCTTCTTTTTATCCCCCCAAGTTTCCTTTATTGGCAAGTCACTGCCAGGTCTGACCTGCAAGGAAAATACAATCCCACAACTTTCCCATATATCTCAAAACTGATGAAAGTCTTTCTGCAGGGCAAGTGAAGTTAGGAAACAGCAGATGACTTTTGGGCCCACTCCATGTGTCAATCTGGGATTTATTTTTTCCACCACCCAGCAGTGGTATCTGTTGGATAATATTCCAGGAACACAGTTTTACATGAAGAGCTGTACATAATGTGAACATAATTACTTTGCACACTGCACAGAAGAAGTTGCAATGATGGCAAGTGTGGAATATGACTTCTCAGTTGTGTATCCTGAAACATTTTTTTCAAATTAAAATATAACATAAAGTGCAAAAAAGCTAAACAAAGTTTTGGCTTATTGTGTTTTACTATACACTTTCAAAATATATGTGCATGAAGGCAATTGAAAAAACTGTATAGGAAACATATTGCAAATACCTGTAAACTTTAAGGAGGGTTCTAGGTTACATAGAATTTTATTTGTAACAGTGAAGTACATAGTAAACATAGAGGCACTTAAACTGTAAATTCAGTGAGAGTGTCTTTAAAAAAGCATAATGCAAATTTTAGCCAGTGGGACCCTTTAGAGTTTTGGCAAGATTTGTGTGTATTGGGCAGATAAGCATGACTATTGCTCTGGTGTCCCCTACTGCCAGCAAACATGCACCATTAGGTAACTGAGATTGAAACTGTACTGTGGGCTTATCTAAAACTACAGAGCTATATATTACATTTAAAGTATGTAGAGTAAAAACCTCATGCACAATAAAAAAAATGGGGTTTTTTCCCTTGTATTTTCTCCTAAAAGTGCAGATGGTCTATTTATACTTTATGTAGGAAACTTTTATCAGTGACCCTGATCTGAAAACCCACCTTGCTGATCTTTTTTCATGACTGAAATACCTGCACGTTGCTTTAATTTTTATGTGAAGTTATACAGCCCTGACATATTCCATACCCTTTCTATGACAGGGCAGTATGAAAACCTTTCTTTCCATGCCTACCAAAGAAATCATTGGGGTTAAATGACAGGGCTTCACCAGTGATTTGCCTGTCACTGAGAACTGCAAATTGCAGCCTGTCTCCTGGATAGTGTTTAGACACATTCCGAGATTAATGGTTTTGCATAGACACTTTGGAATTCAAATGATTTTGAGATAAGCTCCATCAAGAAGATTCTTCCAGTTTGAACTCAACTGAAAGTACTTCGCATTTTAGCTACGTTTATATTAAAATTTTGATGGTACAGAACAGGCAGTATCTGATACAAAAATGAAATGATGTCTCATATTCACAGAATCATTATGGTTGGAAAGGACCTCCAGGGTCATCAAGCCCAACCTTTGTCCTAGCATCTCTCTAACTACTACACCATATCCTCAAGCATCGCATCTATTCATTCTTTAAAGACCTCCAGGGATGGTGACTCCACCACCTCCCTGGGCAGCCTGTTCCAGTGCCTAACTACCCTCTCAGTGAAGAATTT